>PVJH01029990.1:0-25326 GCA_004026705.1 Nesogale talazaci
CCCAATATCCTAATTCAAAAATTCAACTCTCTTTTGCATTTTTATGGACCAGCTTTCAAATGCCTCTTCCAAAACCCAAACCAAACTCTCTGCCATTGAGTCATTTCTGACTCACAGAAACCCAAGAGGTCAAGGCAGAATTGCTTCTGTTGAAAAGGAAATGGCTTGATTCAGACACACAGGAGTCACCCAAGGGAGATCATTGTTTCAAAAAACTTGAAAGAGGTATTTTGCAGCAGAATTACCAGCAGGGCAGAAGGGTGAAAAACCTCCTCTGTCAAGCCAACTTTATGTTCAGGTGCATTTCCCTTGATCACTAAGTGTCCTTGCAAGGTGGATGCGTGTCACTTTGTTTCCAGGAGTGTTTGGGCATTTATTAGATTTCACCAGGTCTTGATATGGGAACTCTGCATGAAAGCTCCATCCCTTCTGGGACAAGTCTAAGCAAGGAAGTCCACCAGATCCCGCTGAACTTTTAAAATGCAACAATTTCTAATGACACTCAATTAAAAATGAACACCCCAGGGCAAACCCTAAGCTGAAAAGATCAACAATACAATGGAACAAAAACAGAGACTGGACCAGCCCATCAGAATATCTCTTCTTTAAACATAAACTCCTACAAGCAGAAATAATTAAAAACTAAAAGTTCATGGAGTATCTTTTTTAATGTCTAAAAAAATGTCCTTTCAGCCCCCATGGAAACATCCAAGAAGGGAACACAGCAGCTCCATGCCCTTTCCTTGGCCCTGTCTAAGACTTGGCCTCTTGTCAGAAGTGTTGACGGCAGAACCAGGTAACCCAGATTTTAGTATGGGTTCTACCACTTGCTGGCTGCATGACATTGCACTAGACTCTGGAGCCCAACAATTATTTTATTTTTCCCTCTCTATGTTTGACATGACAATAGTGACGACACCGTAAAGTTGTTGAAAGGACTACCTGACCTAACATTTAGAAAATAGCATGTACTATGCAAGTGTTTTTAAAATAGAAGCACGTGGGGGTGAGGATGAAATGGTAGCTTCTGTGATCTGTTCTTCAACCGACTGCTCACGGTTTCTCTTCACTCTGCAAGGAAAGAGTTGCCTCTGTGCTAAAATAAGAATATTATTTGATATGGTGACAAAGTCACAATAAGATGATTGCTACTACTCTCCAATGGCCCTTAAGAGGAAGGCCATCTTACTTGTGATTAGAAAGTTGATTAAGGCCCTTCCACTGTGGATCAGGGACAAGGTCCTTACGATTCTGAAACCCTAGAGCCACCCAGGTTGCTGAAAAGAGCATCAGCAGCAGACAGTGAAAAGCAGCTTCAGGGAAGAAAATTAGAATGTGCTGAACATCTCTTCAGGCTCTCATCCTCGTTACAAGAGAGAACAAAATGTCAGCACCACAAACACAGCCATGACTCATCATCATGTAGCCTCTGAAATTATGGTCATGAAAATCGAAATGCTGTCCATGAGAAATTATATAGCAATTTTGAAATTCTGACAGATGATGTCATCTTTCTAGTTCTAGGTGAAACTGACTGCCATTTCATATTTATGCTGACCCCCTACCTTTGTGGAGTATTTAATATGTTTTTTTTCACTCTAGAATAAAATGTTCTTTAACTATATAAAACCGCTCAAATGAATCATAGTCTATGAAGTGCATGTGGGCAGCTCATAATAAAATAAAAGCCTTACCTTTGCTAAAGCATCAGAATGGATTTTTTTTTCTAACCAGGATGCATTTTGTATTCAATGGCAATTACCTTGTTTTGAAAAATAGCAGTTGAAAAAAGACTTGTTTTTTTCATAACCTGCTGACTCACCTGTAAGTCAGTACATCTAGATGATACCAGATTGATTTTTAAGAAACTTACAGCCCAGATTTAGCCATCAATGAGGAAAAATCTGGTCGTGGCAGTCACACATTTCTCACAACATTTTTCTCCATTATTACCTAGTTCTAATTATGTTTCAGCTCCAATTCTTTCCGATTGTTCAGAGACAAAGATGATAGAGACGTGAGATAATGTGTCAATATGTGGCTCTTGTCTCACTCACAAGCAAAGGGTCAAGCTCCAGGCATTTACCCACAAAGTAAATTTGGTTCAATGAAAACTTGCCAAAAAGCACGAAGCACCCCTAAGATAAAAAGGAGTTAGTTGCTAAGGAATGAAAACCCGGTTAATCACATTGGAACACGGAAGTCCTTTCACAAACAGCTCACTCACATTTCCATCTGTTCAGATCCATCAAAGCAGGAGTCTGAGAGCAGGAAGAAGAACACGATTAATGAAGCTTTCTCTTCCATTTGAGGGGCTCCTCATGTTCCCCTTCAACTCTATGTGGAAAAAAATTGAACATGTGGGTTATAACTGCAAGGTCAGCAATTCAAAGCTGACTTTCTTATAAGAAAGACAAGGCTTTCTACTCCTGTAAAGATTGACAGGGTTGGAAGGCCATAGGGATAGCCCTATTTTGTCTTCTTAGATCACTATGAGTCTGAATCAACAAGATGGCAGGGCTTTTTTTTCTTCTGGTGGGAGTAGGGGGCCCAGCCTTGCTCCTGGAGAGCTGCTGCTGGATTTGAACTACCAACTCTGTGGGCCACAGTCCCGCACACAACCCCCGAGCCATTGGGGCTCAGCCCAGGCAGAGCTTTATATCTTCTTAGTCCAAAAACAAAGTTTTTAGGATTTTGGGTTTTATTTGCTTAAGGAATTGACTCATACTTTCAAATAGAAGTACTGGTGAATTTTTGTCTTTGATTTTACTGATAAGAAGTCATATTCTTTCAGAAGCATAAATCCTGTACCGTTCCATCAAGGTAAGGCAAAGTATATCTGAAGATCCATAGTTCATTCAATTTGGTTAATGTAGGAGTTGGCAAACAATGGCCCAAAGGCTTCACCTGTTTTGTAAATATTTGTTAGAATAGTCATGCCATTTAATGACATTCTGTCTATTACTCTTTTTAATCCAAGAATATGTATAATACTTGCTATCTGCTCTTGATAGAAAATGCTTTGCTGTTCCTTGGAGTGAGGCCTATTGTCATAAATCATTTTCTTAAAGACCTCATGGTTTTGTAGTATGGTTTCATGGATAATGGAGTCTACAAAAACTAGAAGTAACAGAGGTATACATGGGCTAAGCTTTAGGCAGCAGTTTACATTCTGTACTGCCCTCACTTACCCAACAGTGAAGTTGCTGTTGGCTTCTTTTGTGTACACAAGTCCACTTTTTTAGCTATTAGCTTGCATGCTTTTCTTTCCTGTTTGATGTTGAGTAACTTGAGAGCAATTTGAAAGTCAGAATTGTGCTTGATTTTTTCTTTTATCCACAAGATCAAATGCAACACTAAAAACAAGTCAAAGAAATTACATTAAGTTGGGTAGACTTTCCCAGCATCTCAAAACAATTTTGTAGTGGGTGCAAAGGAGAGAGTTTCAGAATGCATTTTCTCTCTTCAGTAGTCTAACACAGCTAAAAATAATTATAACATTCATTCTAGCCCTTGGGTGATATGGAAGAACAGGAGTTGAATGTCTCTGGAGCGTCTTGATTACACAGTTCAAAATCAGTAATCACTAGTAAGTGTATTTAACAAAGGATTAATTTTTCAATTCAAATTTATTTTTTTTTCTTTTAGGAGTTGAACAATGCATTGACATGATTGAGGGCAGGAAATCTTATAACCAACTAAATAATATAATTGAGAGTCATGTGTTAATGAGGGCAAATTACTTCGAGGGTTCTAGTTCATATCATATGTCAGTCTGAGTAGATTAGAGGAACAAATTCATAGGCACACATATGGATATAAGGGAAAGGTTTATATACAAGAGGAATGCAACATTGAAAAAGCATCTCAGTCCAGTTCAAAGTCATAAGTCCATTATTAGCCCATATGCCCGACACCAATCTATGTCTCCTTCTGACTCATGAAGTCACAGACCAGTGAGTACAGAATCCTGGCACTGGCAGGGGTCCCCTCATGGCTCCTCACTTCCAGGGCTCAGGGTCCATCAACAGCATATAGTGGTGGTAGAAGCAACTATTCACTGGCAGGGGTCTCCACGTGGCTTCTCCAGCTTCAAACATCTGGTTCTATCAGGGTAAAGCCATGTGGCTTGTCCTCCGGCTCCTTCAGCTACTCGGATACTGCCATCTTGTCTTGTCCATAGTTCGTTGTCTCTAAGACTAACTCCCAACAACTGGGGAGATAGCTTCTCGAATCTCCACCAGGGAAATATCGCGAGATTTCCCAGATGTATCAGGAGAAAGCCATGCCCTCATAGAGGCCTCATTGGTTACTCAATGGCTATCTCCAGATTAACAGGCTAGACTCCACCCCTCCATCTCAATCATATAATTAACATAAGCACATGACCGCCACATATACTATTGTTAGGTGCTGTTGAATTGGTTCTGACCCATAGTCACCTTCTGTACAATAGAGAAAACAGCATGGGTTCTAGACCATTCTTATAACTGTCATCCTGTTCAAAACTATTGTGGCAAACACTATGTTAGTTCATCTCTTTAAGGATCTTCCTCATTTTTATTGACCCCTACTAATTTGAGTTTTGCACCTGAAAATAGATATTTTACAAAACTTGGCTGAAAATATGCTGACCCTGTGGCATATTTTAAAAGTTGCTCCAAAATTCCTCTTAAACATGTTTATTTGTTGTTTGGAGAGATGCTCTAGGAGATCAGAATGATAAACCTGACTTCAAGGGTCAAAGCCTTGTCGGTTGATGGCCCCTCTGATGCAAGGTGGGCCTTATCTGGTATTCAACATTTTTTTTTCTCATTGGCATTTATCTCAGATGCATCTTGTCATTTGAAGTGATTCTCTTGAATTTTTGTTACGTTGTGCTGTTCTTCAGTATATGAAACCCAGGACTGCTGAACCTATTGAGGCAGCAAGTAGAATAGGGCTCCTAGGAGAATCCAGTTGGTGAGGGGAGATGCAGTGATGCAGATAAAGGGGAACTGATGACAAGGAGTTCAAGAAGGAAGAGAATGTTCTGGAGCTGATTGTGGTAGCAATTATACAATACTGCTTGATATGACTAAAATATGGAAGGATGTAATATACTTATTAGCTCCCAATAAAATGACTTTGAAAAAAAATATCAGTTAAAGAATCATTATTTGAGCTTCTTAGTTATCTGCCCTGTAGATAAAAAGAAAATTTTACATTTCTGAAATATCTTGAGAGTTATCAGGCTTATAAAAATATGGCTCCTTTCTACATTTAAACAAATAAACATTTGTGTGTGTATGCTCTAGGTGACAGGTTACCCAGAAGATTAAGTTCCCATTTAACAATCCATGCACAAATTGTCCCATGACAGTGGTTACAGTCTCCAGGGGGTGAAAGCATTCTTTTCATGGTACGTTGGCTTCCTCCTTTCTATCCCTTCAGTTTCCTTCCTCCACTTTTCCTTCTTGCCTCTGCTTTTGGGCAAATGTTGCCAGTTGATCTCATAGGTGCAGAGAGGTAGCGATGAAGCATACAACTTTCCTCCAGTTCCTGAAGGCTTCCTCCTCCAAACTGTCATGGTCCCAACTCTACCTTATAAATCCAGCTGGACTGCAGAAGGTACACTGGTAGAGATGGGAGATGGAGATATTGAGAACCCAGGACAGATGAGCCCCCTTGGGGCCAGTGGTAAGATTAGAGGTACCAGATGGGTGGAGAGAGGGTGGGGTAGAAAGAAGGAACCAACTATAAGGATCTACACATGACCTCCTATCTGGAGGACGGACATCAAAGGAGAGGTGGGCGAGGTCAGGCAATGTAAGATATGACATAACAATAATAACTTATAAAGCATTGAGGGTTGGTGGGGAAGGGAGAGCAGGGACAGAGGGGAAAGGATGGGAAGCTAATATCAAGGGCTCAAGTGAAAAAGTGGATATTTGGAGAACGATAACGGCAGTAGACATGTGAAGGTACTTGGTACAGTATAGGTATTTTTATGTGTTGTGAAAAATTATGTATGAGCCCCCAATGAAATGATTTTAATAAAAAAAAGGAAAAGAAAGTCAGAAGTTTTCTTTTAAAAAAATATTGCTGATTATTGTAAGGAGCACGTTGCTTCTGAGGGTCACTCTGTGTTTCATAGGATAAATCTATCCTTTGGCAGAAAGGTGACTTCTAGCAGTGACTTCAGTTCCAGGTTAAAATGGTATCTTATGGGGACCATCTTGGAGGTTTTGTTTGTCTCTTATCATGCCAGTAAGCCTGATCTTTTTATTTTGTGAATTTGAAATTAGTTCCACAGTCTTCTCCCATCCTAACTTGAACCTGTGTTCTGTACTAGGTCAGAGTTGTCAGTTGTGAGAGTTAGGCATCATCTATTCTGCTGGCCCCAAGCTTATAAGAGCTTGTGTTTCAATAGGACCATTAGTCCTTTTGCCACTGACTTCCTTCACCTCCTTTGTTCCAGGAAGGAAGACACAATTAACTGTATCTTAGCTGGTAACTGGAAACTTTTCACACCTCAGATGCTACTCACCACACAAGAATATTATGAACTATGTTAGGTACATTGATCTTGATGACTTCCTGACTATGATCCTTAGCCCATAAGCCTACTAACTGAATTCAAGTCAGGAGTGTAGAGATGCCCACTGTCTCCTGTGTGTGTTCATTAGGAGAAAAGAGCTTAGTCTTCCATCGATAAGTATGCTAACTGGAAGTTTGGGTTAGTTGGTTTGTTTTGTAGCTGCCCTCTAATTGGGTAATCCCTGGCTCATGTAGATGGTTGATGTACTAGCCTATCAACCAAAAGTATGAAGATTTTACTCAGAAGTCCCATGTAAGGAATGCCTGGCAATCTGCTATGACAAACCAGGCACTTAGAGTCTTATGGAACACAGCTCTACTCTGACACACTTTGGGTACACATGATTTAGAATCAACTCAAATTTTAAAAAAATCTTTAAATCAAGTTCAGAAAATGATTCTCCTTTCATAGTTGGCTAGAGTTGGCTTGTTTTGTTTTTTCTCATGAAATGTTGCGAGTATCGTCAAATGTTTTCCCTGCAAATGTTGATTTTATTATTTGGTTTCTCTTTAGCAAGTTAATATGTTAGATAAATTGATTTGTTGTGGTGCTCAATGATTTTTTAAATTATTTTTACATATTGTCCAATATTATTTGCTAATTTATAGTGGACTTTGTGTCAATATATAGGAGTGAGACTCTTCTGTGCTTTTATTTTCTTATCTTCCTTGATTTACATATCAGAGAAAGACTAGCCTTTACAAATAGATTAGCAAGATGTTCCCTCCCATTCTAGTTTTTAAAAGTTTACATAATTAATGTTATTTATTTTTAAAAATTCAGGTGAAACCATTTGTTTGTGAAGATTACTTTGTTTAACTTTGTTTTGTTGGGAGGGGCATCACTGCCCTCTGGTGGTGGGAGTAGGAGGCCCAGCCTTGCTCCTGGAGAGCTGCTGCTGGATTTGAACCTCCAACCCAGTGGGCCGCAGTCCCATAAACAACCACTACACCACCGGTGCTCAGCTCTGGAGGTTACTTTTTTGACAGGTTTTTCTTTAATAAAAATTTAACTTTATTTAATAGTTATAAGATTTTTCAGAATATCTTTAATCTTGGTGAAAGCTGGTGGTTTATAGTTGGGGGGGATATTATTCTATTTGAATTGTTGAAGTTATGTGCAATAAATTTCTCTTAGTATTTTAACTTTTCCTTTAATAACTGAAAATCTCTAATGATATCCTGGATTTTCATTTCTGTTTTGATAATTTATGTCGTCTTTCTTTTTAAGTTTTGCCTCAGGTTTATTAATTTTATTAACTTTTCCCAAAGAACCAGTGCTATCTCTCACATGTTTTTAGCTTTTTTATTTTCTTATATTTAGTTTGAATTGTTTTCATTGTTGCTCAGTTTCTTCTCTGCTTCTACTTTTTTAATGTAAAAGTTTAGATTTAACAGGTCTTTAAGAGATTGCTAATTATAATTTAGAAGAATAATCTATTTTGTAAAACTCTGCCCCATTTCATGAATAGTCATAGAAAATTATGGAATCTAGCAGAGACAGAGAGTGCCAGGTAGTAGAACTGAACCTTAGTGGGGTAACTGGCTAGTTATTAGGAGCAAAATCAAAGGTCAGAAACCAGTCAGGAAAAACTAGTCTTCAGGGCTGGTTGCCTACACCATCTTCGCGTGTGGTACCTATCCTGAGACCAGAAGAATTAGATAGTGACTAGTTACCTCTACAAAAGCTTCTGCTCAGGGTTACACCAAGTAGATACATTAAAATGAGATGAAAATAAAGAATATAATCAAATTCTTTTAAAAACAACCCTTGGTGAATTTTGGAAACTGGGAGACCTCATGCAACTATTGCTTTGAGACATTCTTCAAATTTGGAATCAAAATAATTCATCAAGATCATTGTTTAGTGAGAATATAAAGGAAAGCAAACACACACATGCAAATGTCAACTGCTGTGGTTTACTGACTGAGCAAAGGCACTTAAGTGTGTAGAACACAATAAACTATAGCACTGAGAAAAATGGGAACTGCAGAACATTCTAACGTGCTCGTGCTGAACCTGTACACGGACCAAGAAGCTATCATTCAAACATAGCAAGAAAATACTGCAAGGCTTAAAATTAGAAAAGGTGTATGTATGTCAATGTTGTATTCTGTCAACAAACTTACTTAATCTAGTTGTCCAGGATTTTATCTTTTTTGGATGCACAATTAATGCTCATGGAAGCAGCAGTTAAGAGATGAAATTACACGACATTGGGTAAGTTTGACGCACAAGGTCTCTTTAAAATGATGAAAATTGAGGGTATCGCTTTGAGGACTAAAGTGTCCTTGACCCAACCCATTGCATTTTCAGTAGCATCATCTATATGTGAAAGTTGTACGTTGACTAAGGAAGACCTGAGAAAAAGTAATGGAGAGGAGTGTTGAAAGTACCATGGGATGACAGAAAAACCAATCAGTATATCTTGGAATATATGCAGCCAGAATTCTTTCTAGAAAGAGTGATGGTTTGACATGTCTCATGTACATTGACCATATTACAAGGAGAGACCAGTCCCTTGGACTAGGACCTCTTGCTTGGTAACATTGAAGGGCAGTGAAAATGAGGAAGACCCTCAAGAAATGGATTGACATAGGCGGCTTAACAACAATGGGCTTAACCGCACACAATCATGAAGCTGGCTCAGGACTGGACAATGTTTTGTTTTTCCCTGTGGTACCCAGGGCTTCTGTGAGTCTAAGTCAACTCAATGACACTTAACAATGACACAGGGGAAAGGTCACTATTCTTTCTTAGTCATAACCGCACACTTTGAGGAATTAAGCTTCTGGAACTGGGGCTCAGTACAATTACCGTAGGGCACATCAAAACCTATTGGCAGAAGATACTACAAAGATGATTTACATAGCACTTTGGCGAGTAGTAAGTGGATCTAAAAGTTTGTGAGCAACCCTCTAAGGTGCAATTCCCTTCTTCAGAGCAAAACCCCCAAACCAAGCTTACTTCCATCAAGCCGATCCCCACTCACAGCGATCCTATCGGACAGGTAGACCTGCCCCTGGGAATTTCCAAGACTCTCTTCACGGTAGTGGAGAGCCCCATCTTACTCCTGTAGAGGGGCTAGTGGTTTTGAGCCTCTTTCCTTGCAATTAAGAGCCCAACTCATAATCACTTCACCACCCAGGGCTCCCTCATTCAAAGCGAAGACAAGTAAAAAAAATTTTTTCTTTTAAAATTAAACTTGTAAGGAAATTTTTAGTCCAAAGAACAAATGAACCAGGTAAGCTTCACCCTCTATGACCTTGAGACCAGAAGAACTAGAGGGTACCTGGCCAACTCTACTCACTGCTCTGAAAGGGATCATTATGGGTGGTCCTGGATAGACTGGAAGGAAAATGTGGAACAAAACTCAAAATGATAAGCAACAGCAACAAATGGCTGACTTGTAGAACTCCTGAGACCAGGCTCCTGAACTCACCTCCATGGCTCCAATTTCTAACAACTGGTAGACAGCCTACTAGGTGAAAAATAATACCAGGGACATACACATTCCTCAGAACAACCAACCAGCATTTGTCCAGGAAGAAGTCTCAGTAGACAGGGAGAGATAGAAAAGGAAGAATAATGGGAATGTAAGCACAGGAAAGCAGCAGGAAGAATACTGTTGCATTGTAAGGATTGCAGCCAATATTGTAAGACAAATTATGTGTTAATTGTTGAAAAGAAAATTAATTGACTTTGTAAACTTTTGCCCAAATCACACAAGAAAGCACACACACAAAATACAACAACTGTAAAGTGACATAATGATATGTGTGATTTCTGTTTGTCACAACGTCAAGTCCCTGGTTCTGTTAATACTGTTGTCGTTTGTCTTCTCAAGTCTTAGTTTGGATTCCTTCCAAAGTGGAATGTGAAACATGTTACTGGGTCCAGGCACACTAGTCACTACTCTGGCCTTACTTCCTGGTATGGTAATTATTATCAATCTTGCCTCTTATAGTTAAGTGCTACCAGCACGCCATCCAGTCTTCTGAAATCCTATCTTCTCATTTCTATCTGATGAACCATAAAATAGTGCCATATTGAAGCTTAAAGGAGTCATTGTGAAAACATATTAGATGTTGCTTTTTTTTTGGGAGGGGGCATCACTGTCCTCTGGTGGTGGGAGTAGGAGGCCCAGCCTTTGCTCCCATAGAGCTGCTGCTGGAATTAAACCTCCATCCCAGTGGGCCACAGTCCTGCACACAACCACTAGTCACCAGGGCTCAGCCCTAGACATTGCTTTTTTAGTGCTTATCAGACCACTAAATCTCCAAGGACAGCTTCCTTGTTAATAAATCTGTCTATTCTAATGTAGGCTTATATAATGTTCTTTGCCCTCATGTCAAAATACTCTCAAGATTCACTCCTTGGTTTTTAGTACATATGAGCTAAAACCTGCAAATGTTGTGCTGAGTAAGCAAGTATTCTTCATCCCTGCCTGGACTAGACTGAGACCTAAGTTTACTTATCAGTCTGACGATAAAGGAGTTCAGGACATTATCTTAAATGCCATCCACATTAGGGAAGATAATTGCCAGTCAACAAGTAGCAGAAGGGGAAGAACAATTAGTTCTTACATTAAGGTCCTTCTTGATATCGTCAGGAAGCGAATACAGAAGATATAAGTGCTATAGCAAAGTGTGGTGAAGAAATTAGATGGTGTTCAGCTATTAGATAAAATAACACCTGGGGTCTTAAAGATTTATTTCAAAACAAGCAGCCAAACAAAAGTTTGGTTCCAAATAAAAGTTTGGTTCTAAACAAGCAACCGAACAAGGTGAGGTGTCAACAAGTCCACATGGAGAAGGCACAGTAATACCAGTAAACTACATAATCCACAGCCAAAGGAGGGAATTGTGTCAGAGCCTAAATTGTGAGAACCCAGTTTGCAGAAAGCTATGGATGACAGTGGAGCCAAAGATATTTTATGGAATCTACTTAGGAAATAAGCTTCTGGTGATTTTCCTCAATCCATGATAATGGGATGGGAGGAAAGTGGTTAGTAAGCAGTGGTTAGTAAGATGAATATAGAAGACCAAAGAGAAAAACCTAACTCAAAGGGTTAAAACCTTGTCAATTGATGCCCCCTCTGATGCCCATTGGACCTGGTCTGGTGTCCAACATTTTCTGTACTTTTCTTGTTTTATGTTTGTTCATACTGAGGTTTATCTCAAATGTTATGTCATTGGGGTGACCTTGTTGGTCTTTTATTATGTATATGTTTTCTGTTTTTCAGTATATGAACACTAAGATAGATGAATCTATTGGGACAGCAAGTAGAATAAGGTTTTCTGGGTTACAGGGGTACAGTGGTGATGGTGGGGGGGTGGGGAAAGATAAAAAGATAAAAGGGAGCTGATGCCAAGGAATTCAGGAAAAGAATGTGTGAAAACTCATTGTTTTAGCAATTTTGTACTGCTTGATGTGACTGAACTATGGGATAATATGATATCTGTATTAACTCTCAATGAAATGCTTTGGGGAAAAATTTTTAAAACTATTACGAAGACAGTTTCTTTTAGTGCATGGACAGAATTCTGATGGTGCCCAGGATTCAAAGAAAGCTGGGTATTCATGCTTTCCAGCATATCTTGCTACAAGCCTTCAGGTAATTTCTGACTCTTAGCAATCCCGTGTAAAACAGAGAGACACTTCCTGGTCCAATGCCATCCCCACAAGTGTCGTGATGTTTGAGTCCCTTGTTACAGTCACCATGACAATCATCGTGTTGAGGGTCATCTTCTTTCTTCATTGACCCTCTATTCATCAACCATGACTTCCTTGTCCAGGCGCTCATTTCACCAGTAACTATCCCCGTGTCAGGTCTCTGAGATTTCAGTCTCCCATTCCTTCCCTAGAAAGGAGTTCAGAGTGACAGAACAGCTGTTGAAGTTGAGCAATGCATCTTTTAAAATTGTGCCACCCATTAGATTAAATCATGAACCTGATGTTCAGCACAAAGTGCATTGTGTTTCTAATAGATGGTGGGCTCATTAAATGCTGCCACAATACTTTGTTCATAGTGTGTTCTAAGTTGATGGTTGGTTAACTTAAGCCTTACATTTACTTTCTTCCAGGATTCGTGGGTAGTGTACAAAATCTATCCAACTTCACAATCTTTTCATTATATTTGCCCGCCTACCATTCAAATGCAACAAATACTAATATCTCATTGTATACCTTCACCGTATTTCCAACATGCCATAGTTGAGAGTCTTATTCTTTAGGGTACCACACATGTAAGGGGCTTGCCAGTCTCTCCACATTGCCCACCTACAGTAGTTTTCATCTAATTGGTGAGTAATTTACTTCCAAAATCTCATCTGGAGTGATTGTTTTCTTGTTGCTAACTAGGTGTCTGTCATGTCTTGGCAGTCTAGTTCTCTTCATCCTCGGAATCATGCTTATCTTTGACACTCGTGTCAATCTATCTCATTGACAGTCTTCCTGGTTTTGACTGACCTTTCTGCTTTACCAAGTAGGGTGTCCTTTTCACGTCTCTCTTCACAACACATCTAAGGCATGTGATGAAACCTTGCCACACTTGCTTCTATGATACTTGCTGGCTAAACATCTTCTAAGACAGGCTTGTTTATTCTTCTCGTATTACACTGCACTTATATATTTTCCACCAATACCATGATAAATGCATCAATTTTTCTGATTTCTTAATTCATTATGCAACTTTCGCACACATATGAAATGATTGAAAGTATTCTAGCTTGAGTCAGATGTCCCTTAATCTTCAAAATGACATTTTTGCTTTTTGAGGTCTTTTTGCAATAGATTTGCCCAATGCAATAATACGTCATTTGATTTCTTCATGGCTGCTTCCATGAGCATTGATTATAGATCCAAGTAAATGAAATGCTTGACAGCTTGAATAGTTCCTTCATTTATCATAACATAGTCTATTGAGCAAGTTGTGAGAATCTTGGTTTCCTTCACACTGAGTTGCAATCCATACCAAAAGCTATAGTTTTTGACCTTCACCAGCAAATGTTTTGTCTTCCTCACTTTGAGCAAGCAGTGTCATCTGCAAATTGCAGATTATTACTAAGCCACCTCCAATCTTGATGCTGTATTCTTCTTCAGATGGTCCACCTTCTCAGATTACTGCTCAGCATAGATTGAATAAGTACAATGAAAAGACACCATCCTGACTCTTATCTTTACTGATTCTATACAATGCAGCAGTTCCTTGTGTTTATATGATTGCATCTAGGCCCATGAGCAAAATAAAGCGTTCTGGAATTTCAATTCTTTTTTTTTTTTTGCATCACTGCCCTCTGGTGGTGGGAGTAGGAGGTCCAGCCTTTGCTCCTGTGGAGCCACTGCTGGAATTGAACCTCCATCCCAGTGGACTGTAGTCCTGCGGACAATCACTACACCACCGGGGCTCAGCCCTTCAATTCCTTTTTTATTAAAAAAAATTTATTAGTCATTTTATTGGGGAGGGTCTCTTACGGGTGTTCCTATTCTTTCCCATGCTGTCTATGCTGAGCCACACAAGAATGCCTTTGCATCATCAATAAAACACATGTAAGCATTTTTCTGGTATTCTCTGCTTTTAGCCAGCGTCCATCTGATGTGCACTATGATAGCCCTCATCCCACTTTCTCTTCTTAAGACAAAACAAAAAAAAATGAAAGTCAATTGCCATCAAGTCAATGCTGACTCAAGTTCAATCTTTTTCCTGAGAAACTTTTTTTGATTTCTAACTGCCAACAAGACAGCTGGAAGATCAATGTGTAACCACTACCAGCTTGAATATCTAGAAGCTTCCTGCCAAAGTACTACTACAACTGTTCTTGAATGATCTTTAGCAAAATCATACTTGCATGTGATAGTAATGAGATTGTTTGATTATTTTTCTCTTCTGTTGGGTCACCTTTCTTTGGAAGGCCCACAAACATGGATCTTCACCAATCTGTTGGCCTATTGAAACATTTCAGTTGATGTCCCACCATTCTTGGAGCCTTGTTTTTGGCTAATGGCTTCAGGGCAACTTGAATTTCTTTATTCAGAACCATTGCTTCTTGTTCTTATGCTACTTCTTGGAATGGTTGAGTGGTTCATTAGTTGATGTGGCTAATTGTTTCCATGTGTCTTTGATTTTTACTTCTCTTCTTTCCTCAAGATGGGGAAAGACTAACAGGTAGACCTTAGATAACTATTCACAAGTTTTTAAGACCCTCAGTTGCTACTTATCAAAATAGGAGGTAGACTACTATCTTTGTGGACTCTTAAGTGAACAAACTCTTTTAGCCATCCCTTGGAAAAGACAACCCCACATTAGCCACCAAGTCTTTTCAAATGGGACTGAAGCAGAAATAGGCCTTTTTTTGTATGTACATGTGTTCACAGGTGAGTATTTTGTGCTTTTTATTTGGGCAGTTGGTGTTCATTACTTGGGTATTTAATTATTTTAGTCAATGCGGTATCTTACGGATGAAATATAGTTTGCCTAATTATCACTATATTTGGTCATTGGAGTATTAGCAGTATAATTTCTGCATATGTAATATCTGTCCTCTTAGAAAGAGTTGTCAATTGCCACTTTGAACTCGATAGACACTGCTGGCCTGATGAATCTCCCTTCCTAAGCACAAGAGAATGGAAAAGGACAGAACCAACTTGAAATGATGTCTACTTTCTTCCTTTTCATAAATGACTAAGTAAATATCCTAGATATAATACATAGGAATCATTGAATCACAAGCAGTTATTCACTCGTTTTTTAAGATGAATGCACAAAGTCTGCCTGCTTTTTGATAATGTCTGCCAAGCGTGAGAGTAGCATCTAGCAGTGGCAGAGATGAATCGCAACAAAGAAGTAACAACACTCCCTCTTGTGGCTCTTGAGAAGAAATCATCACTGCTATGAGACTACATTGGGAGAAAAAAAAATGATGCCACAATAACCTCAGTGGATAATGAAGATGTATCCTTTTCCCTCTGACGCGTTTCCACGAAGTTCAACCAGCCATTTTTGATACGGATCTTCTTGAGAGTGTCAGGCTGTCCTGATCGCCTCCAGGAGGAGCTGAAAATGTGCCATGAGAAGATACCGCTTCAATCTGAACTGGGAAAAGGCTGCTTTCCACTCAGATGTTGTCTTTTCCCTCTCAAGGGTAAAAGAAATAACGCTTGGCACCTGGTTTTCTCTTTCTTGGACTTATAAGGGGTTGTTAAATGCAGACTTCTACTTGCTGCTGGGGCAGATTTCAATTTAAGAAGAGTAAGTGTGGTGTCAGGACAATAATGTAGTCTAAAACACATGCCTTGCTGTTATCTGTGTGGGTGGAAATGTAGTTCTCTGATGTGTATGTGTTTTGTTTTCCTTCTCTTTCTATCTGGACCCTTATTTACACTTTTGTTTTTCTCAAGGAATAGTTGGGTGTGAATAACTGGATGTGAGTTACTTCTTTCTTAAACAACAGAAAGCAGGAGGGGGCATCATAATCACGACCCATATTCTAAGGCAGCATTGGTTTAATGTGAAATTGTGATTTATTTTTTCAAAATTGATGTTCCTTGTTTTTCACCCTGAGTGTTCACTACGAGAAGCATGATAGTCATCAGTTCTGTGTAGAAAATCCACCTCTCTCCCTCTCATTTTCTTACTGTAGTGTACATATTGTTCTGCAGTGTCTCTTGCCCACCCCACCCCCACTAAATCCAAGTTTGCTCTATTTTCTGGTGGTCCCATGTGGTTTGGGACTTGCTCTTCTTTATTTTCCCTAAAATGAAACTTTTCAAACATTTCAATTTCATTAGTCACACATTCAGCCTTAAGAACACTGAAGCCAATTTTAGATAGTTATATATTGAAAAAAAATACAGGGTTTGGGAAATACCTGTGATATGATACTGGAAGCAAAGAACATGATCCAAATGAATGACTATGTGCCAAGAATTATCATTTTGCTTATAGTTTTTCTTTTCTTTAGTTAATCAAGGTAAATAAATTTTGTTTTCATTATAAATATGCTCTTGTTAAAAGATTTGCTCTTGAAAAATAGATTTAGGGGCTCAGCCCCAGTGCATAGTGGTTGTGTGCAGGACTGGGGCCCACTGGGTTGACAGTTCAAATCAGCAGCAGTTCTCCAGGAGCAAGGCTGGGTCTCCTACTCCCACCAGAGGGCAGTGATGCCCCCCCAATAAAACAAAACAAAAAAGAAAAATAGATTTAATATGACTATTTTATATGTACATTTATATAAACTATTTTATATGTTAATAGTGTAAAACAAGTATTTTGTGGTTAATAAGTACATCTATTAGATATATGTGACTTTTATCATTTTACACAATCTTTCTTCTTTCAACCGTCTGAAGTTTGGCACCTATTCTAGTTCTTCACCTCCTTTAATTTACTATCATGTACCCACACTGCTCATTTACAGAAGGGCCCAAAGAGAACATGAGCTTCCACTGAATTTGAACTGATTGTGTTCCTATTTCCCTGGTGATAGAAAGGTAGCGGATTCTTCAGAGCTATGGGAGTAAGATGAAGGCAATTCCTGCTTCCTATCAAATAATCCTCTAGATGAAAGATCTAAGGATTCTTCCCTTCCTCTACTACCGTGCTGAAGGCCCTCAGACAGGCTTTCTCTAACTGTGGAAGGAAGCCAAGGAGGTAAGGAAGAGAAAAGAGAACGTGCCTCTGGTCCCTTGTAATCCTGGTGATTGAGAAAGATGAATCACAATCCCGGTCCCTCACCAGGATACCTTAGAGTCTTAGGGCTCCCATGAGGAGATACCAGCAATGAGTGGCAATAAAGAACTAAAATTTAATTTTTCATAATGCTGGAAGCTGGAAGTCTAAATCAGAGTCTCAGCCATGTTGATTTCTTCTGAGAGATTTGATTTCATGCCTCCTCTTTCCTAGTTTCTGGAGGCTGCCGGAAATTTTAGGCATTTCTCTGCTGAGTATAAACATATCTGACTGTTATCAGAAGGCATCTGTCTTCTCCATGTTTGTATCTCTATTTCCTCTTTCCAGAAAGCACACAGAGGAATTGGGACTATGACCCAACCCATGACATAACAGCTGTCTTCCAGGAAACACTATTTTGCCAATCAAGTCACACTCTCAGATGTAGGTGTTAGAACTTCAAAATATTTTGTGGGGAGACAAAGCCAAAACAACTTTTGCCAATAACTCTAGCTCATTCACCTCTAACCATTGGGCAAAGGGTAAAAATGTCCACAGATTTTGAAGCAAGAAGGAACCAACTCAGCAGGTGCAGATGGACTCTGGAGAGTGCCACCAGACACTGCCTGTGTTCTTTCATAGTCTGGCAAGTTAGAATTTGGTCCACTAGGTCCCAGGTCAGTGAAATGACATTTCTGAAACTGTGAATTGCCTGACTACTCATGAAATCATCAGTAATAACCCTGACCCGTGAGCTGTCTACAGACAGCTTGTTTTTCATATTGGTGGTAGATATTTCTTCCCAGTGATGCATGGAGCACATCGTAGTCAGTAAGTGTCATCGAGTTGGTTTGAACTCAAAGCAGAGCAAAAAGTACTGCCCAGCCTGTGCCATCCTCACAATGATTCTTTTCTGTTTCTCTGGCATTATTCTTTTTCTTTCTGGCAAGATTTGCCATTGGGTCCCACCCGCACCACCTAAAGACCTAGCAGTGCCGTGGGCGAATCGTCACCCTGCTATCTGAAAGGTTAATGGTTCACTTATGTGAATCCATAAACTGGCCTTAGTGACCTGGGATCTCATCCAATCAGCCACAGCCATAGCTCAAGGCTCCAGGATTTCCATATGATGCGATCTGGGGGAGAAAGATGAGACAGCAGCTTCCCTAAAGTGTTACAGCCATTGAAGTCCTATGGAAAAGTTCTACTTTGTCTGACGTGTCAATAGGAGTTAAAATCATCTCCAAGGCACAGGGTTTGAATTTCCTTTGATACCTCATCAACTTAGAGCTTGGTACCAAGCCAAACCCAAATCCACCCTCGTGAATTTAATTCCAATTCATAAAGGCCCTAGATAGAAGAGAGTAGAATTTCCCCCCTATGGCTACCAGAACAACACATTTTTACATGAACAATTACCTCTTTCTTCCATGAAACAGCAGCTGGACTTGAAATACTGACCTTGAGGTGAGCTGCCTGGGGCTTAGCCTACAATGTCACTAGGCTTCTTTGACCCTTAGTATTTCATACCAAACTGATTTATGACAGGCTCCACTTCCAAATTCCTAGAAAAAGAACTTGGCCATGTAATTTATATTGGCTCCATCAAACGGGATGCTCCAAAAGGGCTTTCTTATTGAATACATGGTGTGGTACACAGAGCTACCTTATATAGATATTAATAACAGAGCAAAGGACAATTTATAATCTCAGTGGCTTAGCCCAGTAAAATTTATTTCATGTTCAGACAAGTCTTAGGGAGATGTTGAGTGGCTTTCCTTAATGGTTCTCCTTCAAGTGGAGTCTCAGGAGCCTATCTCATAGTTCTGACATCCTCTGTAAAGATCTCCCATGCCAATTCAGAGGGTTCAATTATGTGAAGATGCACCCCTTTCAAGTACCTCAGGCTGGAATTGGTACATCACTATGGTTTACATTCAAGGTCCGCAGATTTTAAAACGGGAGTGGGGGGTAAGAGTTAACTGTCCCTCAGACCGTTGGAAGGTCAGACTACAGTTTTTTAAAAAACAAAACTATGAACAAATTCACTGTGGACCTGGGATGAGTTGGCTGCTAAGCAGGAGGGCAGTAGTGGCAAAAACATCTGGTGGATAAATATCCTTGGTGGGCCACATGTGGCCTGCCGGCTGTAGTTTAAGGACTGCTTTATGTTATGTGGGCAAGAACTTATTTGCCCTATCTTTCATGAAAGATGACTCAAAACTGTAGTTTAGCTGGATGCTAAAGAGGAGAAAAAGTGTTTAATAACTAGCTAACTAGTTTCTGCCACTGTGGTAGTTACATAATCTGTTTTCAATTTGAGATTTAAGAGTGAAGGGGTGGAGTTTAGCCTGTCAATCAGGTCACAGCTTGATGACCGCATGTGGGGCCACTAGATGATAAAGAGCTTGTTGGAGGTGGGTCACACTCACTCCCTGCTAGACATTACTGACAATGAACCTTATGGAGTTACACTGCTGCAGCCAGAGCTTCTGGAGCTGAAACTGGAGGAGCCTTGTGGAGATCCATGGCAGCGCTGAGATGCTTCTACTGCCACTGGATCCACAAGACTTTCCACCCACTGGGTTGTGATCTTCCTGCATTCGGCTTCATGGCATGGCTGTGTGAATCTTAAGAGCAATTTATGGACTAGTATAAACAAATGAGATACTATTGGATTTTGGACTTGATCTGAAATGGGATATTTTCTCAATATACAATTGCTCTTTTATATAAAACTCTTTCATCCATATATCAGTGTCCCTGAATTTGTTTTTCTAGTCACCTTGAATTAACACAGCCACAGTCTGAGTTTATGACTTGCAAGTATCAGTTTCATCTTCCTTCCTTCACAAAGAACACACTCATTTCCTCTCATAGGTGGACACCCAGGAGTTCATGCAATCAGCCATAGCCTCTAGCTCAAGGTTCAGGATGTGCTTTAAAAAATAGATTAGAAAGTCTTGTAAGCTATGAACTAAAACAATCAAGCAGAAGCAGATTATGTGTCTGCTAACACCCCCTCCTTCAAGCACCTAGAATTGGAACAGGGACAGGGAAACCCCATAAATACTCTCATTCCAAAATTTGTAGAATTTCTCCTGACACAGCCAAATTATGAGTCAAGTGAGGACAGTTTTACTCCCTTCATGCTATGTGAAAGTTGGACAACAAATAAAGACGTTTACAGAAAACTGTTGCCTTCTAATTATGGGGAAGAATATTGAAAGTGCCTGGGCTTAAAAAAGGAAGGAAGGAAGGAAGGAAGGAAGGAAGGAAGGAAGGAAGGAAGGAAGGAAGGAAGAAGAAAGAAAGAGTATGGACTTCCAAAAGAAAAATAAATTAAAAGCCTAACCTGCCTTGGAAAAAGTACCACCAGAATGCTCCTTAGGATCAGCGAGACAAGACTTTGTCTTGTGTACTTTGGAGATGTTTTCAGGAGAGACTTGGCCCTGGAGAAAGACACATGCTTAGTGCAAAGTCCATGAGAAAAGAAAGACTATCAAGGAGCGAGACTGACGCAGTGACTGCGGCGGTGGGCTCAAACACAGCCACAACTGAGAGGATGGCCCAGGGCCGGAGAGTGTTTCTTCTGTTGTACACACAGTCGCTCGGAGCTGGAAGTGACTTGACAGTGCCTAACAATGTAATGATTCTAAAATCCCACGGAGCTAACTTTGAACGAGCTCATCTTTCTGGGGTTGAGACACATTTCTTTACCAGGACTTGCTTTTGTAAGTTTCTAGAGTAGAGCAGATGTTCTGTTGTTGTTTTGTTGCAGTCTCTAAGTATTTGGTGATATTGTTCTATTGAAATTAGTGGGTTTCTAACCTCCTTGTCTTTAGCCACTTTCATAGGCATATGAACCCCAAGTTCTTTACTAAATAACGTTTTTAATGGATCTTTTCTTTGTTGGATTTTGTGGTATCTCTTGAGACTTAAAATTAAGTAGATTCAGGTTTGAAGTTTAGTTTTGTCCTTTATTGGTTGTGTGACCTCAGAAAATGTATTAGACTTCTATTATCTTCCAGTTCTTTTTCTATAGCATAGACATGACATCTTTCTCATTGCATATGTCTTTCCCATCACTTCTCCTATTTTAAGATAAGGTAGTAGAGACTGACTATATGTTCAAACCCATTCCCATATCTTGCCCCCTTTAACTAATAGTGGTGAACTTGAAACTATGTGACTTGAGAAGGAAAACCAAACCTTTGAAACACTGTCATATTCCTCAGCATTTTACTAGGTGTATTCAGGGTTGCTAGAAAAACAAAAAAAAAAAGGACACTTATGAATATATATATATACACATATAATGTTTATACAGTGAGAAGGAATATAATGGAGAATTAGTTCACACAGCAACACAGAGGGCTCAGTTCAACTCCCTTTTGTGGAACAGTTAATATACTGAAGGTCCTTCAACTCACACAGGCTGCTGACATGCAAGGCCAAGGAAACAGAAAGTGGAATCTGCTCTTAAGCAAGTCTGGTAAAGTCAGTGTAGGCAGGGGACAGCAGGTTGGGGCAGTGCCAGGAGCTTAGTGAAGCAGGCCCCAGTGGGATCTGACACTCACGTGATGTACTCACTGAGATAGGACCCACCAGGCTGAACCTCAAGTAACATATGTGGCAGGAGCATGGCTAAGAGTGTTTTAAAGGAGCCGCAAACTCTCGTGACACAATCCACTGGTTGCTTCAGCCCACAGATCGTGCAGCACACTGGTCTGATCACCAGGGGGGAAGAGAGAGAGAAGATGCTGGCTGCACAAAGTATTTATCTGGGTTGCCGTCGAATTACGCAACAACCTGATTCAACTCTGCCTACATGTTCCTGTGGAGACCTGGTTGGCACAATAAACCAAACTATCATACTAGGCATTTGTTTCTCCTATGACTTAGTCAATAAAATAGTTAATAGTCAATAAAATAGTCAATAAAATAGTTGATTTTTACATCCAGCAAACACTTGGATTGCTGTACTATTTATACATTTGCATTTCTTTCCTGACCTCGTGTCTTTCTCATAATAGCTGATCACCAGGAAACAGTAGCAGCTAGCACACAGTAGGAATGTGGTTGGCCTTTCAGTTCACTGCAGATGACAATTTTATCAGATAATGTGTCTGTATAACATGAACCTTTGATATTCAGCCTATACGTCTTCTTTCTACCTGCTCACCAACTGCTAAGGCACACATAACAAAAAGCCTCAGGTTTTTAAATTACAGTAGTAATCTATATAAGATACCAATATTGGTGTCAGAGCAAATTATGCTACTATTAATAAGCCACCCCCAAATCTCAGTATAAATTTATTTCTCACGTGGGCAGAGTCAGTTGCAAATATTTCTGTCAGACAGCTTTCCTCCAAAGGGTGACTCAGGAATACTCATTTCCTATGTTGTAGCTCTGCCATGCTCAAAATATGGTGTCCAGGATTACGTAGTGAGAGGATAAAAAATACTGCCTATTTACTGCCTTGGATCAGAACAAACAACTCACTGCTGTCTATGACCGATTGACATGATATTGGCCTCCTGTGATAGAAGGGTGCCAATGAAGCTGCAGTTTGACTGGTGGTCTAGGGATAGGTATACAGTCTCATCAATTCTCTTAAAGCATGAAGACTGAAGGGAAAGACATATGTAGTACAAAAATGAGAAAGATGCTATTTCTATTTACAGAAAAGGCTCTGAAGATAGCAAAGGGGGGAAAAAGTATTTGTGACCACACAGCCAATAAAGGGGAAGATAAGCTTCAAACTTGAATCTACATGACATTTACCGTCACTCCCCACATTAAGTCTTTGTTATTTCCAGAGATCAACCATATAGATTTATCTGTAGATCATGAAAACTAGAATTTAATGTGATTTCAGTTCATATTTCTTATTGTCTCTGAGTTATAATCCTATCATACATTTTGGGAAGCCATTCATTAGTATAAATGTGGAAAAAATTATATAGGCTTGGGTAGAGCAATTATAATCAGAAGTACTGCTGGCAGAATAGTTCAAATAGTCTCTACTGCTTGCACATCCATAGTGCTGGTATGGGTTAGTTTGGTTGTAAGCATAAGAGAAATGATATACAGAACTAGTGAGCTAATTAGAAATACAATTATTAAAGTGTGATCATGAAAATTTAACAATTCTTGTCAATAACTTGGATTTGATTTGAGCTTCCTATTTGTAAAAGTCCACTCAATTATGATGCTAACTGACAGAAAGGTTTTACCTTTCTTCTGTGTACCCATGTAATTTTTTTTAGTATAAAGCGAGAAACAGAATCTGACAGGAAATTCTATTATTTATTTGCATTGAACATAAACACACAACCTCATTCTTGCTCAGAGGTCTTCATGACTTTTTAGGAGTGAGTATAGGATAAACCTAGAAGGTATCTCCCTGTATATGCATTATTCCCTCTCACATAAATAATCTTGGGACTGATATGAGGAAAATAGAATTCTGAAATTAAATTCCCCATTGCTCTTGTTGGTTCATTTTATCAAAGGTATGTTGACTGCTTGGTTATATAAAATGACTTCTTAAGAGCATATTGCAAATTGACCAGTCAACTTTGTGAATTTTTACATTTTTTTTTCTGAAGCCAAGGCACAAGGAGGATCAATATTTTTGTATTTCTGTTGTTCAAATTTATAATCAACAGAATTCATTGGGTCACATATCGGTATATTAAAGCTTTGAAGGAAAATGACATACATGATGCAGTTTCAGGTTTAGTGCTTCTCTCCTGCTTTTTAAAGTTACTTTTTACCAATGGTGCCCCTACTTGGGACTTGTTGCTAACGTCTTATTAAAGTTGAAAGTCACTTGGCTCCTGGATTTTAGCTTTCCTCACTAACATTTCAGTTTGGCCCCTTCACCTATTAGTCAGAGTTCACAATGAAGTTATATGTGTGCTTAACTATAATAAGGTGAGAAAAAATGTGAAAGTAGAGGACACAATAATTTATTTTCATGCTGTAAACTCCATTTTTATTTTGACTCTGCTCTTCTTTCTCCTGAAAAACAGGGTCTAAATTTATTTTTTTCTGGGACTGTAGATTTCTTGCATGAGCAGTGCTTAATTTACTCTTCCTGTCCTTTTTGGAAATGTCTTTGATTAATTGGTATTTTGCCCTTATCTTTCCCAAGCACAAAAATTATGAGACGTGTCCCTTGAGAAGGCACATAAACAAGGAGAACATAAATTCCCCTTTGTCTCCAGTAATACAGTCAGTTGTTCACCAAGAACATACTCCATTCTGCAAAGAGCAGCAGCTAATTGTGTTCATTGTTCTGAGTGACATCAAGTTCAGAGATTGCAAATGTGGCAGGAGAACAAGCTTTAGACTGAACTAGAATTCAGACATGTCTGAGCATGCCCTGTGTACTGGTAAATCTATCTCCCCAAGACTGTTTTCCTGGAGATGAGGGAAAGTTTTGAGAAAGAATTTATCCTGAGGGATGTGGAGTTTGACAAACACCCCAAAAAAGTTTAACAAAGTCTTATTTGTTGGGGGTAAATGGTTGATTCAAAATGCTCAATGTTTTTTACATGCAACTATTGCCCGAGTGAATTCACGTTCAAATCTGAGCAATTTGTCTATACATAATGCCCCAAATACATGTTATATACACACACTTCATTGATGGTGTCTCACATGGTGTGTTATAGAAGTCAGAGAAGCTCTTCCTCACTTTGTATCTGTGATAGGCAGGAGTTTAAAGATGTCCTTCACTCTTTGTCCCCCAATTCCTATTCCTTGGTTACTCATTCAAACACTAATCTAGGGGTTATGTATCAAATTATTGATTTCTATTCCCCCTAAATATATCCCAATTGACTAGATCATGATTCTCAGTATTATGTAATCTTCCATTTTGTGATATGATGTAATTATCCTATATTTTGTAAATCCTCAATTCTATGGTATGAAGTGAAATTCCTGGAAGATAGGCTAATGAGGCAGAATACATATATGGGACTTGTTTGCATTTTGTATTCATCTCATTTAAGATATATGAATCTTAAAAAGTGAGCAGAAATCAGAGGGATCAAGTATC
>PVJH01029991.1:0-25336 GCA_004026705.1 Nesogale talazaci
CACCCCCCCCAACCGAGGTTCCTTCCAGGAAACAAGCTTCATAGTCATCGATGTCTCAGGAAGTCCCTGGAGGCAGCACAGCAATGAAGCGCTTGGCTGCTAAACAAAAGGTCGGCAGTTCAAGCCGGCCACCAGGAGCTCCCTGCCAGAAAGATGTGCAGTCTGCTTCTCTAAAGATCCCAGCCTGGGGAAGCTCCCTGTCCTGGCACGACGGTCACTTGCTGGGCTGCTCACGGCAGGCAGGGTCAGCCATTAGAAACCACTAGCCTCTCTAAGGGAGAAAGAAGAGGCGTTCTCTCTCCTCCAGGAAGCTTGGTCATCTTGGAAACCCCGGGGGGCGCACTGCCCCAGCTTCAGGGGCGCCCTGAGTCAGTCCATTCGATGGCAGGGCCTTTGCAGTTGCTCTGAAGGACTGATGGCATCGTGGGAGCCTAGCCCATCCTGCCCACTGAGCACACTTAGGGCAGGGTGTGTGTGGGGGTGATTCATGAATGGAGGGAGGGGCCTCAGTTTGCCAGTTACGCTTGTGGACTGGTGCCTCGTCCCTTCATCCTGTTCCCTGAATAGACTCAGAGGCTGCCTTAATGGGTTGACTGAAGATTCCCGTGTCATTCAGGCTGTTGGCTCTGAGTCCCCAGGCTTGTGTGTGTGTGTGTGTGTGTGTGTGTGTGTGTGTGGCGGGGGCTCTTCCCTGGGAGGAAGAAGCTTGCAGTGAACCTCTGTGTTAGACGGGGTTCTCTAAAGAAACAAAACCAGGACACTAATAATTCTACATATTTAAATAGATAGAAGGATATATGAGATAGGAAATAAACCATTAACTAATCTATAAAGCTGTACAAATGGCTCGGTGTAACTCACTTGCATGAGACAGCTAGTAGACTGGCAGTCCTTTGAGTCTTGAGGGCTGCTGTAGAGCAATTTAGGCTCCCGCTGTTGGGTCAAGGCAAAGGGGGGTCAGGCTTGTCCTGGAGAGGCCCAACCAGGCAGGACCTGGGGGATCTCACGTGCGCCTCAGGCATTGTCAAGAAGGGGGAAATGCTATACCATTGTCATCCTACAAGGAACCCGGCAGGTGGCGCCACAGTCCACCAAGAGCGGGGCTTTGAACCAGTTCAGCCCCAGGATCAAGTGCATTAATGACATCAGAGCCTAGGCTTCCCCAGATGCCCAGGTGATTTCTCTCTCTCTCTCTCTCTCTCTCTCTCTCTCTCTCTCTCTCTCTCTCTCTCTCTCTCTCTCTCTCTCTCTCGCACAAGGACCACCTGGGGAATCTTCTTAAAAGGTAGCTTCTGATTCTGTGTACCTGAGGGGGAAATGAAAGCCCCAGGCCCTGGCTAGGAAGGGTGGCCTCCAGGGAGACCCCTGAGACTCCAACGGCTGGGACTCCCTTCCCACAAAAGCCAGGGCCCAGGCCGCCTCCTACAATGACTGCAGACCCCTCCTTGGAGGGAACAGCAGGAAGGTTCTGTTTGCTGTCAACGCTTAGCGTTCAAGAAAGACTGGCTTCCCCGGAGGGCCCTGGTCACCAGTCCCCTGCCCAGGACATGTGGAACGGGGACTGCAGACTTGAGGTGCTGGGGTTATCACCATCCCAGGGGCTTCAGGGAGGCTGGGAGCTGCCAGAGAGCCTGGTGATCTTTCAGGGAGAGCCTTCTGTCTGCTGGATCCAGAACAGTGACAACGATATTGAGACATGCCCCCCGCCCCCCCGCATCCGTTGGGGCGGCTGGGCAGGACCAGGAAGGGAAAGCCCTCCAGCCAGTTGTCTCATCCGTGGCACACACACGGGCATCTTCCGCGTTCCCTTATGAAGTTGGGAAGCGCCGCTTGCCTGCAGCCACAACTGACGTTTCAACAAGCTGCGAGGAAATACACTTTACAGGAAGCGAAACCACCCCGTGTCTTAGGTGCTCCAGCCATATGACTCCTGAGTCACGTGTGCCTGGTGGCCATGCTATTGGGCAGCACAGAATGGAACCTTCCCATCCTCTCTGAGTGTTCTGTGAGACAGCACTGGCCCGGAGCTTGGTCTCACCTCGGCGGGAGAGCGTGTGCTGGGGACTCAGCACTCCCTGCCGGAGTCTCAAATGAAGCACGCCTCTTCCATTCACCAGGCCTTTGCGATGTTACAGAGAAGAGGAGTCAGACTGACGTAAGATTAAAGCTTGGCTTTTCCATTTACTACGGAGCCCTGGTGGCGTGTTGGGTTAGGCCCGGAACGGCCCAGCCCAAGATCAGTGGTTCCAAGTCACCAGCCACTCTGCAGCAGAAAGGTGAGGCTTTCTGTTCCGGTCGTGGTTTCCAGCCTTGGCAATAGGGCCACTGTGGGTCAGAGTGGATTCCATTACCCCGCGTTTGTCTGTTCTGATGTGCATCAGTGACCTTGGCAAAGCCAGCGAATCTCCCGCAGGTTCTGCTTGCTGGTCTGTGGCATGGGCCTGTTAACCACCCCTTGCCGTCATTAGGAGGTTCCCATGAGATGAAGCACACGAACCCCCAACCCCACGCCTGGCGTCTGATCTGGTAGCTGGGAGTCATCCCCCTGCACACCTGCAGAGAGAAAGCCCTTGTGCCTGGCCTATGATGGTGGCTGGCCCTTTCCAGGTTCCCATTCACAGGAAGCAGAGGGCTTGGGTCGGCCAGGAGATTGCAATCTAGGTGGAAGGTAAGATAAATGCCGTGAAGCAACCTGGCACTCCACAGGGCCGTGTGTCCTCAGGTGACACAGGAAGGACATTTGTGGGGCAGGATGCTGGTCTGAGAAGGCATCAAGGGGGCAGCAAGAGACTAGAATGGAATTGAAGGCAGGAGAAGGCTAATGGAAGAGCCAATGGAAGAGGTATGGCCACAGCGAATGGCATTGGAGCAGAGGAAGCCATAGAAGGAAGGCTTAGAGGCAGGGGAAGGAGCCAACAGTGAGCCCCCCCCTCCCCAAACAAAAAACAAAAACGTAACTCATTGTCATTGAGTTCAGGCCAACTCAGTGACTCTGAAGGACTAGGTAGAAGTATCCCTGTGAGATTTTGAGACTTTCACTTTTTAAAAGAATTTAAGTCATTTTACTGGGGGCTCATACAGCTTTTATTACAATTCATACATTCATCCTTTGTGTCAAGCACATTTGTACATATGTTGCCATCATCATTCCCAAAACATTTTTTTTTCCTTGAGCCCTTGGTGTCAGCTCATTTCCTCCCTCCCCCTCCCTTCCTCATGAACCCATGATAATTTATACTTTTTTTTTCAGTGTCTTACACCAACCACAGTCTCCCTTCGTCTACTTTTCTGTTGTCCATCCCCCTGGGAAGGGGTTATATGTAGATCCTTGTGATCATTTCCCACTATCTTCCCTCACCTTCCCCTTCCCCTACTAGTATTGCTACTCTCCTTATTGGTCCTTACTGATCTGTCCTGGATTCCCTGTGTTTCCAGCTCTTATCTGTACAGTGCACATCCTCTGGTCTGGCTGGGTTTGTAAGGTAGAATTGGGGTCATGATGGGGGGGTGGGGAAGGAAGGAAGCATTAAAGAACTGGAGGAAAGTTATATGTTTCACTGGTGCTGTACTGCACCCTGCCTGGCTTGTCTCTTCCTTACGACCCTTCTGTGAGGGGATGTTCAATTGTCTACAGATGGGTTTCCATGCTCATTGATATGATTTTTTTGTTCTGAGTCTGATGCTCAATACCTGATTCCTTTGACACCTCATGATCACACAGGCTGGTGCGCTTATTCCATGTGGGCTTTGTTGCTTCTCAGCTAGATGGCCGAGTGTTTATCTTCAAGCCTTAAAGACCCCAGACTCTCTATCTTTTGATAGCCAGACACCATCAACGTTCTTCTCATTTGCTTAGGCAACTGCTTTGTCTTCAGAGATCAAGTCAGGAAGGTGAGCATCAAGGAATGCCAGGTTATTAGAACAGTGTTCTTGCATTGAGGGAGTACTTCAGTCAAGGACCAATGTCTGTCTGGTACCTTAATACTTATCATATAAAAATAAGTGCATAGCTCTATTTCCCTGTCATTATATGTAAGTATATGTACATTTGTACATGTCTGTATTTAGACCTCTGTAAATGTCCTTTGCCTCCTAGTTCTCCCCTCTATTTCCTTTTACTTTCCTCTTGTCCCACTATCATGTCTGGCCTTCATTTGGGTTTCAGTCATTCTTCTTGGCTACATTGCCCTTGATCAAGCCCTACCACACATCCTATACCCTCCTTGAGATCAATTTTGGATCATTTGTTGTCCCTTGTCCCTGGGTTTGTTAACACCCACTTTCCTTTTTTTGTTTGTTTGTTTTTTGGTATCACTGCCTCTGGTGGTCGTGGGAGCTACCCAGCGCTGCTCCTGAGAGCCGCCGCTGGATTTGAACCACCAAGCCTGCGGGCCATAGTCCCGCACTCAACCACTTATGCTACCGGGGCTCAGCCCAACACCCACTTTCTTAACCTTACCTCCCCCTCTGCTGAGTTCCCTGGTTGGGCCCATCGTTTTCTCTTCCATATTGTTTATCCCACCTAGCTTATCTAGATAGACACGCAGAGGCAATTGTAAGCACAAAACCAAGACAGAGCAAAACAAAACAACAACAAAATGACAGAAAAAGAAAAGCCTATAAATAGGTTGTTGACCTTTAGGAGTGTTTTCCAGTCCAGTCTGATGGGGTGCCATGTCCTGGCCCCAAAGTCTATTTTTGGTATTCCCTGGGGACTAAATTGCTTTTCTCCCCTTGCTGTTCTGTTGCAAGCCCTTAGCATTTCAGCCCAGTGCGGAGGGATCAGATGGGGCACAATTCCTGCACTACTGGGTCCCCAGAGCTGTCTCCTGTAGCACTATGGGTGAGTGAGAGACATCGTCTCTCATGGTGGGACCCGCAAGAACATCATCCAGGGCTTGGCGGGCCAGACTATGTTCCACTCTCCCCTTCCCCCCTGTGTGCTCTGATCAGACATGTCCCTCTCCCTGAGCTGTAGCTTCAGTGCTGTCCTCTGAAGTGTACTGTTCTGGGGGAAGGGGGTGAGGTGTCTACATAACTGGGATTGAGGCTGGCTCCCGCAGACCTTTCTATTGGTTCCCATGCCGGTATGTGGTATTTGTCTTGGTGCATTGGGTTAAGAGACTCTAACTTTTTATGGGAGTTGAAAGCCTCATCTTTCTCCCGAGGAAAGACCGGTGGTTTCGAACTGCAGACTTTGCGGATTGCAGCCCAGTGCATCACCATTGCACCATCAGGACTCCCGAGGGCTGAGCCAGGTGCAGTTTAAACCAAGAAGAAGGTCTGCTCGGTTCCTGGAAGCTATGGGTGGGGGCTCGCGGATCTAGGTCCAAGGAGGCAGGGGGCCACCAGGGAGGTCCAGGCCGTGGGAGTCAGAGGGCCATGAGGGAGATCCTGAAGACAGGGTGACTGTCAGTGAGCTGTGACACCCGAGGCCACGGAGAGCAGGACCCACAGGGTCAGAGGTGAGAGAGACCGCCGTGCTCAGACTGCTGGCTCCCCACGCAGTGACCAGGAGCTTAAACTCAACTGGCCAGCACACACTGACCTGTCCTCGGGAGAGGGACATGGACGACCCTGAGAGGAAGTGCATTTACAGCATGTGGAGATTGGCCCTCCAGCACCCGTTCAGGTGGGAAACCGCAGGATGAAGGCTGGGACGGGAGAGTGGCAGTAAGGCCAGGGCATCGGATGAGCAGAAAAGTCAACTGAGCCGCCATCCTGGATGGAGCAGAACAGCCCTACAGGCGTCCAAGGCTGTCAGCTCCACAGACACTCATGGCCTTGGCCTGTTCTGGAGGAGAGACGGTGGGCTCAGACGGCCGGCCTTCTGGTTGGTGGCTGTGTAGGGATGGAGCCTAGCCTGTCAATCTGGAGAGAGCCAATGAGACCTCTGTGTGGGCGTGGTCTTCTCCTGAGAGTTCCGGGAAATGTGGTACTTCCTTCCCGGAGGCAGAGGCACTATCTCTTGGTTCGCTTCCTTGAAGACTTCCTACTGACAATGCTCACTACCTGAGAGTCTCAACTGACAAGGCGGGCTCCCCGTGAGACATCTGTGAGGAGAAGCTGCATAGACCTACCCTGATGCAGCAAGAAGCCTGGACCTAGAGAAGCCATCCAGGTGGACACCCTTGCCGGCGCTGAGAGGCTCACTACTCCACTGAATCCAAAGGCTTTGTACCCACTGGCTCGTGATTGCCCTGCACGTGCATCATTGCATGCATTTCATGAGTCTGAAGGACTTTGTAGATTGCTTGGATGCATGGGCTCATATCGTACTTATGGACTTGATCTGGACTAGGCTGGGATGTTTTCTTAATGTACAATTACCCTTTATATAAAACTCTCTCATATATATGCGTGCTTATGAATTTGTTTCTCTCACCTACCCGGACTAACACAGCAGCTGAGTGCTTCATCGCTGCACGACCAGGGCTCCTTCTGCTCCGCAGAGCCAGGTGTACAATCATTAGACAGAAACACACACACACACACACACACGCACACAGGTGTATACACAGACACACCCAAGTGCACACAAACACCCCCCCCCCCCAATGTTCATACTCAAGTCTGTACACACACAGCTGGGCAGTGCAGACACACACACGGACTTGGGCAGAGACTCCAGGGGCCGGTTGGCGGTGATCAGGCCGGAGATCATCCTCAGTCCTGCCTGGGCCCAGTGCCCGCTGTCTCCCGGTGGCTTCTCCAGGCTTGGCTTGTAGACATTCTTTGGAAGACAACTTGTCTGTTTTCAAATAAAAAGCCGGGACATGCCGTATTGGATTTCCCTGATCTGACATTGACCTATAAAAATGTGCTAGCAGGCACAGAAAATGTGATGCCCGCTGCACTGGCAGGTGTGGCGAGCGTCACTCTTTGCCCTGCAAGGCTTTAATTGCCCTGGTTAAGATGCAAGTGAGCGGAGGCCTGGCCACCCCCCAGGTCCTGCTTGTTGTTCCCCAAGGAGTTGGAAGCAGAAGAGGGGGCCTCGTGGAGCCGACTGGGGAGAGGAAATTGGCACAGCATGAGAGGGGACCCTGCTTGTCACGGGGGTCACTGACTGAGGCCAGCAGCTCCTCGATGGATATGCAAAGTGTGGGCCCAGTGACAGGGACAACACTTCTCTACCCCACCACATACACACAGCTTTCAGGGTGATGGACAGAGTCTGAAGCCAGTTTCTGTGGGTGGAGCTGCCTGGCCCAGGCATGGCAGGCCTGCAGGAAGTCAGGGCACTAGGCTGGGAGGTATGGGGGCAGGCACACGGAGCAGGGTCCAAGGCAGGAGCCTAGGGAGATATGCCTGCATCCTGAGGAGAACACAGGTGTCCGTGATCTCCTTGGCAAAGGAAACTCACAGGGCAATCTCTTTATGCCCACAGAGGCACAGAGTCCGTCCTTGAAGCCCTTCAGCTATGACTGTGAAGACGGGAACTGGGAAGCAGTGTGAGGTGGACATTAGCATGAGAAACTTCCCACAAGCTCCCCAGATGACACGTGCCTGGCCAGGCTCAGAAGCGCTTTCTAGTTGTAGCCAGATCCGGCTATTATACTCCTGAGCCCAGCAGGCAATGGTGGTGGCCGGGCACCATCTAGTTCTTCTGGTCACAGGTAGATGAGGCTGGGGTTCTTGTTGACTATCAGCCCTGGACGGTGCTTCTTCTCTGACTCTGCATACAGGGACCCATCCTGGTATCTTAGGGAGCTTTCATTCTGAAGGGGGTGACAGAGACTAAGAACACAAGTAAATGGTGTGGGGGTTGGCGCATTCCATCTCCTTCCCCTGAGGTTGTGGCACTAAAGCTGAGGAACACAGGCTGGAGCTTGTCATTCCTCTGTCCTCTTAACCAGGGAACCCTCTCCCTGTCCCCCAACCCTTCCCCCCCCCCCCAACCATTCCCACTAGAAAGGGACAGCTCCTTCTTGATGCTCCCCAGCTCAGGGCTAGCTCACTCAGCCCACTCCCAGCCAGGGTCTGTTTGGAGGCGGTGGGGGTGGGCCTGGTCCAGGAGGAGGGGCAACCAGAAGTCAGGGGCAACTGGCCTGTTCCCAGAGGTCTGTGTCGGCCGGGGAGATGAGGAGCTGTGATCTGCCCAGGCAGTCTTCATCAAGGGCAGGCTGCCTCCCCTGTGAGCGCCTGGGTTTCTGTAATTACACGTCCATGATTGATCATAATAAGGAGCACCCAGAATCCTCCCATGACGGACTGTAAAACACCACTTGTGCCCGCTTTCATCTTGCCCAGCTGCTCCCCAAAGCCTCTTTCATCTTCCAGGCCTGTAATTGGCAGGTCGGAGTCTAGAGAGCTCCCTTACAAGGTGGCTCAGACCCACCCTGTGATGTCACTGGAGTCTTGGCCCCACCCCTGTGCTTATCCAGACAGGGATCAAACCTCAACTCACTCACAGTTGGGGCCTCCATGTCACTCAAGGACCATGGAACGTTTGCCTCCCTGGGCGGGCACTGGTTTACAGGAGAGAGGTGCACCAGCTTCAGAACCCATCTGGTCCAAGCTTCCCAGGGTCTTAGGGTTGCTGTGGCAACTCACCGTGGTAGCATAACTCACATGGTAACCTTCCTTGTGTGCCTGGGTCTCTTCCCTTGTTCACAGGGCATCATTCAGACCTGCTTAGGACCAGCCCACCCTACTCCATGAGATGTCAGGCTAACCGCTCACATAGTCAAAGACTCTCTTTCCAAACAAAGCCATGCGTACAGGTCCCAGGAGGCCATCAGCATACTTTGGGAGTGGGTAGGAGGGTGGCACAGAATTCCATCTGTGCCCCCAGGGCAGGATCAGAGGAGTGCTGCATGAACGACACCCCCATGGCTCTCAGCGCTGTGCAGACCCTCTGGGGCAGGCAGCCTCAAACTACGGCCACCTAGCCGCCGGGTGTTTCTGCCCCTGCTGCCTGTCCTGCTTAGCAGCCAACTCATCCCAGGTCCGCAGTGAATTTGTTCATAGTTTTTATTTTAGACTATGGTCCGGCCCTCCAATGGTCTGAGGGAGAGTGAACTAGCCCCATTTGAGGACCTCTGCTCTGGAAAGTTCTTGCTTAACCCAACTTGCTGCACCCCAGCTGTCCTGTGAGCCCATGCCTCCTACAGGCCTTTTAGGCTTTATTCCAAATCCTCGGGACACCGAACCAGGTGGGGACAGAGGAGGGTGGCACACAGAGTGTGTGTGACTCCTATAACGAGTGGTGCCCCATGGTGTGTGTGTGTGTTGGGTAGAGATGTTTACAATGTGCAGTAACTTGAACTTCCCTTTCCAACCCCAGGAAGGGATGTTTTTGAAATTTACTGAATTCCTAATTTATACGAAGGTGTTGATTGGCTAGCCAGACCCACCCTGACTGCCTCAATGCCCTCATGGCAGCCACATTCCCGGTTGTGAGGTCATACCCTCAGCTTCGGGGAGGGGGGTATGGGGCGGGTGGAGGTGGTTCAGTTCCTTAGAAGCTATGGCCCTGCTCCCTGGGCCAGCCGTGTCCTAGGGTCAGTACCCCTCCTTGTCTCTTCCAGCTGCATTAACCTCTGCCATTGTCTGGGTCCATACTGAACTAGCTACCTGCCTGCAGCCCTCCTACCTTTGAGTCGTAATCCAGGGGTGCTCTGCGGCCCCAAGCAAATGGAGAGCTGAGCGTGCAGTGGACTCTTGGTGCATGCGCGCACACCTCCCGTGGCTGAAGATCTGGGCGCCTCCCTCTGAGAAACCACAGATGTGTGCAGACGTGTGGAGAGCCTGGTGACTGCACAAACCCAAACCAGCCAACCTCCAGCTGGCTCACTGAGGTCTGCAGGACAGAGCAGACCGACTCCCTGGGTTCCCAAGGCTGCCACAGGTCTACGGAAACAGACAGCCCTGTCTTTCTCCTTCAGAGCAGCTGGTGGGCTCGAACTGGTGACCGCATGCTTCGCAGCAGAGCACTTTTACCCCTGAGCCACCTGTTCGCATCAACCACACATCCATCAGCACAGAAAGTGACGGAGTTCTGGGCCGCCTCCCAGTCTTCAGACCCGGTCAGTGTTCCGAGAGGCGAATGCTTGGGAGTTAGGGTTTAAGATCAAGAGCCTGAGTTTTAAAAATCAACAATAGCTTTTACATTCATGAGAGGTGCTTCTCATTCCTAAGACTTAAAAAAATTTTTTTTACAAAATTATTATGGGTATTTCACCCTGTAGACACAATCTTGAATAGTGCATGTCTTATTTTGAAAATAACCCCCAAATAAATCCCAGATAGTTGTTTATTTGGGAGGTTATGGAACACTGAGGGTGTCAGGGGGCCAAAGAAGGGAAGGAAAAGGAGTGCATAAGGGAGGGAAAGAAGGGGAAGGGAGTCTTTCAAGGGAAGGGAAGTGGGAAGGGGGAAGGGACAGGGGAAGGGAAAGGAAGTGACAGCTGTGCCTAGCCAGAGCCTAACACCACCAGGGACCGTGGGAACCAGCACAAGGGTCAGGGAGTTGGAGTTGGCAGTTACCATTCCCAGCAGCCATTGCGGTGAGTGGGATGCTCCAGAGACGGGCACTGTCTTCCTAGCAGTCCCTACCTGTGCTGCACATGCTGGCAACGCAGGTGCCCGTAGCCAAAGACCAGTCCCCGGGGAATCCCTGGTGTAGAGGTTTGAGTTCATCCGGAGGTGCCTCTGCATAAAGGCCTGGTGAACTACTTCCCCCAAACCGGCCATTGGACACGTGCGGAGGAAACACAGCTCTGCCCTGACACACACGGGTTCACTATGAGTCGGAGGCAGAGGATGGACCCACTTGAAGATGCCTGCGTCACTCTCTGGCTGGAGTTTCCTTGTCCCCGGGCCTCACGTTGTCTTCACGTGCCGTCTCAACCACGCACGCGCCGCCTCCGTGTCACTCACAGGAGAACCCCGAGACTCCACAGCCGAAGTACTCCGCAAAATCGGATTTCTACGCGAAATGCGGGGGAAATTCTGCATCGGAGCTCGAACAAAACATCGGGATCCAACCTGACGCTCGTGATCTTTGTAATTGAAATAAGTTTCCCTTTGGGCCACCTGGCATTCATTGGCGTTATTAGTACAAGTCGTTTAAACCTTTGGCGGCTGTGTTCCCAGCATTTTGCTATTATTTTCTTAGATTTTGTGACTTTTTGTACTGTTTTTAGATTAAAAAAAAAAAATGGGTCCATGGGTCCAAGGAGTGTTTTTCAAAAGAATCAGTACAATAAGGAACTGGTTAACGGTGTTATCAATATTGTTGTTTATAATTTAGCAAACCTTTTTAGAAAACAGTTAAGGAAACGCCAACAGTAGACCACACAAGGCAGGTTTTTTTTTTTTTTTTCAGAAAGAGTCAGCCAAGCAAAGAAGGGAAAAAGCTCCTGAAAAGCAGCTACCAGTTGATTTTCGGGAAGGAGATTCCTCTTCCAAACAGTGACTCTCTCTCCAGCCCTTCTCTCCACACCCATGTCCACAGATCCAGATCCTCATCCATCTCAAGGTATGGTCCATACTGTAGTTCTTACAAACTTTTAAAATTTGTGTTTCTTATTTAAATTATATTATGTAACTCTGAACTCAGTTACTTTGAAATTTCTGTGTAATGTTTTGTGTACAAAGGCCAGGGTAGGATAAAAATTTGGTGGTCGAAAGTGGATTGATCCCTTTTCAATTATTTTATTTTATTTTTGGCATCACTGCCCTCTGGTGGGAGTGGGAGGTCCAGCCTTGCTCCTGGAAAGCTGCTGCTGAATTTGAACTGCCAAGCCAGGGGGCCGCAGTCGCGCACACAACCACTACGCCGCCACTGGGGCTCAGCCCCTGTTTTCAGTTATTATGGGAAAAATTGAATTGAAAGTCAACTGTGTCGCATCTCAACGCTCCGTCTAGAACGAATTAGCGTCAAGGTCCTGGGTTCTACTGTATGTCCCCACAGCCATGGTGGCTTCTGACATGAAACAAGGCTCAGAGGAGGATGCAGAAGCTGCCAGTCTCTTCCTTTGGGGGCCTTCCAACCAGCACAGCATCACAGCCGCCTGAATCTGTTGGTTGATCACATCTAGAACCTACTCAGATGCAATAGCAGGGAACATAGCCCCCGACCCCCAAAGGATCAGTGGCAAAAATGATTGACACTGGTGGTGTGATGCGTGTGCCTGGGGCCGCCATCCACGTGGTTGGCAGTTTGAAACCCCTAGCAGCCCAGTGGGAGAAAGAGTGGGCTCTCTAATTGCAAACCCACAGGGGCTGGCTAGGACTCAGCACTCACTGCAAGGATGAATCAACCTACCCCACTCACTAGGGAAGGGCTGTTCTGACACCTCAAAGCCTGAAAGTGACCCGTGTTTCTCACACAGTCCTTTTCCTGAGACGATGGAAGCAGTGTGGTCCAGCTGCTGTCATGGAATTGTGTGAAAGACCCCGGAAACAGAGGAGAGTCACAAGAGGGCGGGGAACCCCTGTTGGTCTTTCCAAATGTTCTTCTGCTATGAAAACAGAAAACAGTAAGTGTAGAAAGAGAGGTTTCCAATACAAAGTATGAAAATCGGGCTGTGAAATTGGATGTATGCTGGGGCATTATTTGAAAAACCTGACTACATCAGTATGAGATTTAAAAACCAAAAATCCAAACCCAGTTATCAAGTTGATTCCGACTCAGAGGGACCGGAGAGGACAGAGTAGGCCAGCCCTTGTGGGTCTCCCAGACGGTCCATCTTCATGGGGACAGGCAGGCTCATTCTTCTCTGCCAGAGCAGGGGTGGGTAAAAACTGCCGGATCTTGTGGTTGACACTTCCATGTGTAACCCACGATGCCACCAGGGCTTCCAAATATTGGAGTGAACAAACAAACAAACACTGCTATCAATGCTGACTCATGGTGAGCCTGTAAGGCAGGGTGGAACTGCCCCAGTGGTTTCTGCGACGGTATAATTCTTTACAGACTAGAAAGCCCTGTGTTTCTCCTGAGTTGCTGGCTGGTGATTTTGAACTGTGGACTTCTCAGTTTGTAGCCTAACCCCTAACCCTCTATCCTACCAGGGCTCCTCAAATATTGAATAGGTGTAAACATGATTCCTCTGTGTAAAGTATTATTACTCCAGCCTGTTTTTCATCTGTTTGCTCTGTGATTTCTGGATATCTCATAGAGTGGACATTTGGCACTTTATTTTTGTTGTTGTTGTTTTTTGGGGGGTGCCTCTGGTGGTCGTGGGCGCTACCCAGTGCTGCTCCTGAGAGCCGCCGCTGGATTTGAACCACAAAGCCCACGGGCCGCAGTCCCGTACTCAACCAATTACATCACCAGGGCTCAGTCCCATTTGGCACTTTAAGAGCCCTAATGATGCCACGGTTAAAGCACTCAGCCCCAACCCAAAGGCGGATGTGTTGGCCCCACCAGCCTCACTGTGGGAGAAAGACAGGGTCTGCTTTGACAACCTTGGGCAGTTCTGCACTGTTGGTTCAAGACATGACAAGTGAGAACCAACTTCATGGCAGTATATTTGGGCTTGGGGTTTATGTCATATTTATTTTAGGGAAACATTTTCATGAAACAAAGCAAAAGAAATCCACTCTCCTCTGGATTACTCACCAGTTTATGCTTTGACCAAATTCCACGGAGTGTGAGCCCCCTGGGTTCCTCTGCGGGTCATTGGAGTTCTGGAGTGACCAAACCAGACAGGGCCCCCAACAGGAAGAGATCACTGGTCAGGGTGACTGGTTTTTGGAAGGGGCACAAGAAGCCAGAGCTGCCCGGGTTCTGAGCCCAGAAGACACTGTGAGGGCCATCTGCTGAGGGTGAGAGCAGCTTCCCAAGACTTTCTGTGCCCGCCAACATCCTGCCCTCAAGCAGCCTGCCACTCCTGCCCCACGGTTCTTGTTCTGGAAGCCCTGGAAGATCATCTCTGGCCCTGACTTGTCCTTCTGAGAGCGTGGCAGAGGGCCTAGTGCCCCCCTCAAAGGAGCAGAGTTACCTCTGGGACTTGCTGGGGCTGAAATTCCCCCACCTGCCTTGGGGACTGATGCCCCTTTCCATGTGCTGCTTGAGCCTGTGCCGTGTGGCAGAAGTCACTGGGAAAGCAAGTTCTCCCACAGGTCAGGGTAGCCCTGGCCACCAGCATGCAATTGATGAAGCCCTTGCCTGTGACTGTCCTGGGGTCCGTTAGCACGCCATGGACTTGACTCCTGCCCACTGTCACACACTGCAGGGGCTCCCAAATCCAGTCCTGAGATCTTGTCATGCCCCCAGTGGGTTCTTTGCTCAGCTTTAGAACATGCCCAACTGACAAAATGATCTCAGGGTCTCTGGGGCAGGACTGTTTGGTGTCCCTAACCCCTACTGCGTGCTGTGAAAATCCACAAGGAGATAATAACATGCAGTTCCCTCCCCCAAATGATTTTACCCCAGCCCTTTCGCCCTTGAAATCTATTCCCTAACGATGTAGGATAGATATTGTTTTGGAATCGCTCAGATGGGCAAGCCAATGGTCCCCGTACCTGGGAGGGTGAGAAGCCTATCTCGGCAGGAGAGGGGGACCTGAGTAACTGAGGCAGGACCTGACGTCCGGTCTTCCAACCCCTTGCTTTTCCACAGCGACATCCTGCAGGCCTGGACTGCAGGCAGGTTTTAGGAAGTGCACACATCTGTTTCCAAGGCCAGTGTCCCTTTGCTGCCTGTCTCTCTGCGGTGACACAGAAGCCAGCCCTGGGCACCCTGCCATGTCAGGAACTTCGTCCTCCTTTTGGCTAACGAGGAGGGAAGCCCCTCTGTATCCAGTCCAGCCCTCTTCCTGCTTCCTGATATGTGCCGAGGCCAGGCTGGCGTGGATGGGACCTGCGCCCCTTAGGCCATTGACAGCTGTTGGCAGGTGCTCTTGCATCATTTCATTCCAGGGCATATGCCTTATTCCAGAAGCCACAGTCTCTCTTCTGCCAAGAATATGAATAGATAGATACAGGTGAACTACAGAATATAATTCTCTTAGCTCCTGATTTTAAAACGCTTGCGGGGAGAAATATCAGAAAAGACAATGAAGGATAAAGAGGAAACCATTGGATTAGCTATCAGCATAGATGATGACTTAGATAAGTATCCAGAAGGAAAAATGTTAAATTCATATTTGGATCTGGTTAGATAATATGAAGGCAAGGAAAAAAGTATTGCTAATTGAGTTTCAGATCATACATATGTGGGTTTATTCCAAAAGGAATGTGCTTAAGCACATCTCGGTTTAAACTTGTCAGTGGATGACTGAACACAAGTGGTCTCCGGAATAAACTTACCTTTGTCTCTTTAAGAGGTCGTCAGAAAAAGATTCCACCAAACAGTGGATTCCAAAGGAATCTGCTGGGCCAGAGAGGTCAACGCAAATAAGCCCTAGATATAGAAGTGGATTTTGAACTCACATTTTAATCATCCCCTAACCCAAGAAGCAGTAGTTTTTTTTTTCTTTTTATTATTAGGGGCTTGTACAACTCTTATCACAATCCATACGCCCATCCATTGTGTCAAGCACATTGTTCATTTGTTGCCATCATCATTCTCATAGCATTTGCATTCTGCTTGAGCCCTTGATATCAGCTCCTCATTTTCCCCCCTGCCTCCCTGCTCCCACCTCTCCCCTGAGACCTTGATAATTTATAAATAATATTATTTTCTCATATCTTACACTGTCTGATGTCTCCCTTCACCCACTTTTCTGTTGTCCATCCCCCAAGGAGGAGGTTATATGTAGATCCTTGTAATCGGTTCCCCCTTTCTACCCCACCCTCCTTCCACTCACCTGGTATCACTATTCTCAGCACTGGTCTAGAGGGATCATCTGTCCTGGATTCCCTATGTTTCCAGTTCCTATCTGTACAGTGTATATCCTCTGATCTAGCCAGATTTGTAAGGTAGACTTGGGATCATGATAGTGGGGGGTAGGGGAGAGGGGAGGGAAAGGAAGCATTTAGGAACTAGAGGAAAGTTGTATGTTTCATTGTTGCTATAAACTATTAGTTCTTAAGACATGGCCCCCTATTTCATCCTTGTCCTCATCCTTGGTCTTCAGTGAAGATATGGGTGCTATGGCAAAGTGTCGTGAAGAAGCCAAGTGGGACCTAGCTATTAGAAAGGATAGCTTCTGGGCTCTTAAAAGTGTGTCTTCTGGGCTGAGCCTTGGTGGCATAAGTGGTTGAGTGCGGGACTACGGCCCACAGGCTTGGCGGTTCAAATCCAGCGGCGGCTCTCAGGAGCATCACTGGGTAGCCCTCATCACCACCTGAGGTAGTGATATCCCCTCCCTCCCAAAGTGTGTCTTCAAACAAGCATCCATCTAGGTGAGGTATCATGTAATTCCACATGGAAGAAACTTACCCGTCTGTGATCCAAGGATTGTCAATAATAAAATCAAGATCTAGAGGAGGGAATTGTAGTAGAGTTTAAACTCTGAGCACCTGGTTTGGAGGAGGTTATGAATGACAGTGGAAGCCCACTATCTATTTGCAGTGTTTCCATGTGGATTAAGACACTGATAAACACCCTCTGATCAATGCACCAGACAGAGTGCATTGGAAAGTGAACTAATACAGATATAGTTAGGTTAAAACTGAACACCTCATCATTTGTTTTTCCTTTTGACCCATTTTTTTTCTAGTTTTTATTATTCTCTGCTTTTATTTTGATTGGGGCTTTTCTGTTTGATTTCATATTGTGTTGGAGTTTTTTGTTGTTTTTGAATCTTTATATGAAATCCAGGCTAGACAGATAGATTTACTTACAGTAACTGCATTAATAATTTCTTAGGGTTATGGCAGGGGAGGTTGGGGACAACTGGGGAAATAGGGGAGGTTGGGGACAACTGGGGAAATATGAATATGTGTACAAGAAAGAAGAAAATGCCCTAAAATTGATTTGACAGTGGTTGCTCAACTTTTAAAAATATTTCTAAACAATTAAAGAGTATATGATAGATGAATTATGTCACTAAAACTTCTGGGAAAAAAAGGAAAAATTGAACTTCTAACCTTGTATTGAGCAAAATCTGAAATAATGTTAAAGACATTATATTTCATTAGTTTGGAGCTACAAGTATGGATATGTTTATTGTATAACTACTATTTATTTTCATAAATGTAATTGCAACCCTGCAATGATACTTCAAAGTTATCCTTTGAAAATCATCAACATTTTACATTTTTATATTACAGTTGCTGTCATAATTTTCTTTATGATTTTAATTAGCTTAAGTTTCTCAACCTTAATTTAATTGCTCTGCTAATGATTTTCAATTTTTTAAAAATGGAATATCAGAAGTCATTTATATGAATAGTAATATAATTGACCCCAACCTACATTCTCTAAATACAAATATTTGCTCAATGAAAACAAAAAATAAAAAATGTTTTCATAATAACTTCTAAGATTTTGCTGTGTAATTGAGAAAAATTTATCAAGACGACCCTTCCGTATCCAAGTCAGCACATGGATCTCCTTCTGAGCCTTGGATTTTATTGGCCCAGCCCATGCCCTTGGAAGGCACTTCTTTTTAATTGGACCTTTTCTGGAGACTCCCTAATGCAACAAGACAAGTGTCTTATTGAGAGAACTTGTCTGCTGCCATCCACTGATCCCAGAACCTTATTTATATGTCTAAACAGACACGTCTGTTTGTAATAACCCATGTTTGAACTCAAACTCTAGTAGCAATTACATATATAAATATGCATAATATATATAATCTTATATATAATTATATATACACACATATATTTACCTTTGTGTTTAAAGGACATGTAGTCACATATATAGAACTATCCTTGGACAGTTTTACATGTGGCAACTGGTGTAGTTCTGTTCAGTTCTCCATACCTGCTCAGCTTGCGTGTGTCCATCCATTCATAGATTATTATAAGTGATAATGCAGAACTGTGTGTTAATGGCATTTTCCTGATATCTGCAACCTTTATGAATCTTTCAGTGTCTCCCTTTGCTTTAGTGATATCAAATATTTACTTTCCCTTCACTCAAATGAAGCCGTGTCTATTATCTATTTTGTGATTTTCCCTCTCATCTGCTCACCCCATAGATAGATAACTGATTTGCCACAGTGGGTTGAGATTCATTCAGGGGACGAGAGAGTCTCCTTAACAAGGGATGCTGGTGAAACTAGAGATCTGTCTGCTTGGAACCCACTGCCATCAAGTTGATTCCAGCTCAATGCCATCTTATAGAACAGTCTAGGACTGGCCCAATGGGTTTCCAAGGCAGTAACTTTTTATGGGAGTAGAAAGCTACATTATTCCCCTTGGAGCTGCAGGTGGTTTTAAACTGCTAACCTCGAGGTTCGTAGTCCAGCACCTAACTCACTACCCTACCTTCCACATTGTATAAAAACTAACTCAAAATGGATCAAAGACACAAATGTAAAGATCATCAATGAAAAAGATAGGGACAAGTTTAGGGGCTTTCATTGTGGCATGGTCTGTTGACCATAGCTCGAAACACACAGACAGTAGATCGGACAACTGATATCTCCTACAATTTTAGCCCTTATTCAGATCAAAATATTTTCCAAAAGAGCACAAAGAGAACCTTCAGACTGGTGGGGAGAGAGGGTATGCTAAGAACATGGCTGTCAAAGGATCGATCTCTAAAATGTATAGACAGTTTCAGCCCTTCAATGACAAAAACATAAATAATCTGATTAAAACCCAAGAACAGTAAGAGACACCACCAAAGAAGATGTTCAAGTAGCTAACAAGGGAAGAAAGGCTTTCAATCTTTACCCTTAGAGAGAGGCAAGTCAAAGCAACAATGAACTATCATCTCACCCCAGCAATAAAAGCAACGTTCAATAAGACAGAAAACAACAAATGCCAATGAGGGCAGGGAGAGGCAGGCACCCTCACTCCACTGGTGGGTCTGTAATGTGAAAAACCACTGTGGAAACAATGGGGTGCTTCTTCAGAGAGTTGAAAATAGAAATACCATGTGATCCAGCAAGTCCACCACTAAGTATATATCCTGGAGAAAAAATAACTGGGACACGAACAGAGAGATAACACACCCAAGTTCATCGAAATCTTATTCACAGCTGCTCTCAGGAGAAAGAGATGGGAATAATACGTGTCCTCTAACACACAATCAAACTTTGGTGTATACACACAATGGAATACTATATACCATTAAAGTATAGTATACTTGACACTGCATGACATGGTTGAATCCAGAGGACATTCTGTGGAGTAAAATAAGTCAACTACAAAAGAAGAATATTGTTTGAGCACACTATTATGAGAAATCAAAGGAAGGCTTAAACACAGAAATAAACATTTTTTGATGTCTACAGTTATAATGAGCTATAATTTATTGCACTACGTGCAGTTCATTCATTGTACATTCAATCCCATGGTTTTTCAGTAAATGCATGCAATTTATATAATCACCCCTCCCTACAATACTATTTTAAAATATTATCACCCATAAAGATACCCTGTGCTCCTTTGTAAACAAACCCCCACCCCACCCCACCTCCACTTTCCTAGGAAATCACTGATCTATGTTTTGTCTCTGTGGACTTACCTTGTTCTACACCAGTGATTCTCAGCCTGTGGGTTGCCACCCCTTTGGGGATCGAATGACTTTTACAGGGGTCATCTGATTCATAACAGTATCAAAATTGCAGTGATGAAGTAACAACAAGAGTAATGTTATGGTTGGGGGGTCACCACACCATGAGGAAGTGTATTCAAGGGTCGCGATCTGAGGAAGATTGAGAACTACTATTTTAAATTTTTTCAGTGGTGTTGTCAAGTAACATGGGACTCGCCAACCAGAAGTTTGGCAGTTCAAACCTACCAGCCAACCCTTAGGAGAAAGATGATGTCGACTGCTCCTGTAAACATGTACAAAGCCTCAGGCACACTCAAGAAGGTGGCCAGGAGTTGGAACTGACTTGATGACAGTGGATTTGTTTTCATTTGTTGACATTTCATGTCAATGGAATCGTACATCTCTTGTCTTCGACTCTTTTTATGTCACATATGTTTTGGGGGCTCTAACATGTGGCATGTATCAGCACTCTATTCCTTTTTTCCATTGAGTACTATTGTGGCAATCATGTACTTGATGTCAATTTCATGATTGGGATGTAGGGGTGGAATCTAGCCTGCTAATCTGGAGATAGCCAATGAGGTCTCTTTGTGGGCATGGCTTTCTCTTGAGAATTCTGGGAAGTCTCACGGTATTGCCCTTGGAGAGTGAGAGACTATAGATTCACTTCCTGAGAGATGAACTACTGAAAAGATGAGATGAGAGACCATCTCCCCAGTTGTTGGGAGACGCTTGACTGACAAGAAGAGATAACAGCATGCTGATCGATCCTGATTCCTGGAGAATGGAGGAGCCGGAGAAGAGGCCATATGGGCTTGCCCTGATGGAGCTAAACCTTAGGGGCTGGAGAAGCCACGTGGAGGCTCCTGCCAATGCTGAGATGCTTCTACTGCCACCAGACACACAAGACTCTGCACCAAATGGCCTGTGATTGTCCTGCTGTCATAGCACGTGCTTCATAAGTTGGAAGGAGATTTTATAGACTCGTATTGGACATATGGTCTAATATTGGACTTATGACTTTGGGCTGGACTGGGTTGGGATGCTTTCTCAATGTTCCATTCCTCTTGTATATAAACCTTTCCCTTATATCCATATGCGTGTCTTTGAATTTGTTTTTCTAGTCTACCCAGACAAACACAGGTCTTAATGGTATTGTATTGCTGAGCATGCTTGGAGAAGCAGAGGACCAACAAAAAGAGAGGAGGCCCTTCAGAGAGAAGCTTGGGCACAATACCTGCAACCTCACACATGGCAAGCATGAGGATGGTGCAGTATTGGGCACAGCTTCATTCTGGTGCCCCTTCGGTTACCACGACTCTGAACTCACTTGAAATTCCGTAACGGCAACAATAACAAGGACAATATGATTCACGGGGACCTGGGTGGTAGAATGATTACAGCTCTCAGCTGTAAATCAAAAGGTACAAAGTTCAAAACCCTCAGCCACTGCTGCATGAGCAAGATGCGTCAGCTCTATTTCCAGAAAGGTTTGCAGCCTTGGAAACTCTCCGGGCAGCTCCACTCTGTGGTTCAGGGCTTGGCGTCGAAATCCAGTTGGGTCTGAGTTGGTATCACTCAGTGGTCATGGATAGATGACACTTTGTTTCTCCAGTCATCTGTTGGTGGACACTGGGGTTGTTTCCAGTCTGAGCCTATGAAGAAGAGTGCTGCTGTAAATACTGAGAAATCTCCATGTGAACATTGGTTTTCTTTTTCTTGGGGAGATAGAGCTCCAGGAATGGGTGATATGCCAGGTTGATGTTTAACCTTTGGCGAACCTGAGTTGTTTTCCAAAGGGGCTGTACCGTTGTACGTTACATTGCTTTCCTCCACCCTTGAACCTGACCCGTCCTGGTCAACAGTATCTTTATTGTTAGAGGCGCGCTAATAGGTGTGCAGTGGCCTCTCGGTGCTTTTTTGTCTGCATTTTCCTCATGATTCACTATGCTCAAAGGGATAGTTGATTATTGTATCTTTATTTTTTTGGAGATAGGTCACTTCAAATCTTTTGCCCATTTCTTTTTTTTTTTTTGGGGGGGGGGCATCACTGCTCTCTGGTGGTGGGAGTAGGAGGCCCAGCCCCACTGCTAGAATTGAACCTCCGTCCCAGTGGGCCGCAGTCCCACGCACAACCACTACGCCACCGGGGCTCAGCCCATGCCCATTTCTTAATAAGACTGTATATCTTTCTTTGTATCGAGTGATAACTTCTTCCCTCCCCCACCCCTCAAGTTTCAAAAAGGAAGAGTAGTAAGCTTACAGCTGAAGAGTATTATGCAAAAAGAAATCACAAGGGTCCTTAGCTAGCCTAAAAGGTCTGGCATCATGGACAACCGTACCTTATACGCAGCTAAAAGTGATAAGTTCTTCCTGCGTTCTAGAAACCTTTCTTACCAGATACATAATTGGCAATTTTTTCCTCCCAGCCTGTGGCTTATCTTTTTCATATTTGTCATTGTGCATTTTTTTCTCAAGGAAACAACTTCTTCATTTTGACAAAGTACAGCTTACTCTTTTTGTTTTTGTGCTTCCTCATTCTCCTTGTTGAGTAGTCTAAGAAAGTTTTGCCCAAGAGAAGGTCACAAATGTGCCAGGTCGTCCTAGAGAGATCCAGGATGGGGCAAACCAGCCCAGGTCCCTGCTGTTGACTTGATCCCGACTTATAATGACCCTATAGTACAGGGCAGAACTGTGGGAGCAGCAAGGCGCCTCTTCCCCCCACGGAGCCGGCGGTGCCTTTAAATTGCTACCCCCAGGAGCAGAGTGGTTACAAGTCAGACTGATAGCCATAAGGTTCACAGTTTGAAACCCCCAGCCGCTCCTTGAGAGAAAGATGGGGTCTTTCTACCAGCATAAAGAGCAACAGACTCAGAAACTCCTGGGGGCAGTTCTTCCCTGCCCTAGAGGGTCTCTGTGAGTGGGCATCGACTCGACAACAGTGAGTGAACCTTAAGGTTAACAGCGAGTCACTGGTAAATACCTGTAAATAGATAACTCCTCAAAGAGACCACAGGTGTGCATATAGTTTAGCAATACATTTCCCTAGGACATCCCCTCACAGAAGGGTCACAAGGAAGGACGAGCCAGCCAGGGTGCGGTATAGCACCCAAAAAACACACAACATTCCTCTAGTTCTTTAATACTTTCTCCTCCTCCCCTCCCCTCACTATCATGACCCCAGTTCTATCTTAAAAATCCGGCTAGACCAGAGCATGTACATTCTTACAGATAAGAGCTTTTGAGACACCGAATCCAGGACAGATAAGCCCCTCGTGATCAGTAATGGGAGGAGCAATACCATGAGGGTAGGGGCTAGGGGCAGGAGAAAAGGAAGAAAGGGGGAATTGATTGCAGTGGTTGACATATACCCAGCCCCACCCCGAGGGGCACAAACAACAGAAACATGAGTAAGAGAGACAGTGGATGGTGTTAGATATGAAAATAACAGTAATTTGTAATTCATCACAGATTCAAAGAAGGTAGGAAGTGGGGGGGGGAGGGAGAAAAAAAAGGGGGAGCTGATACTAAGGGTTCAAGTAGAAAGAAAAAGTTTTAAAGAAGATGATGGCAGCATATGTACACATGTGCTTGATACAATTGATATTTGGATTGTTGTAAGATCCCCCAATAAAATGACTATGTTTAAAAAAATACTAGTTACCCCCTCCACCCCCCAAAAAAAGAAAGAAAGAAAGAAATACATTTCCCCCCTCTAATCATGTGAATCACTTTTCAAGGCCTTTGACTCCCAAGGTGGGACTGCTGTTTCTGCCCCTCTGCTCCTTGGGGAGGTCCCCTCCCCCCAACCAGCAGGCCTGGTGGCCTCAGCTTCACCTCTTGGGGCGGCAGGAACCTGCGTTCGAGGTGGCAGTGGCACGACCTGCCCTGGAGTTTGGCTTGCAGAGCAGGTCTGAAATCAATCTGTCAGCCCAGAAGACACTTTTAGATGCTGATCTGCTGCTGTGGGGACTTTATGAGAACAGGGATCCCTGGCTGTGAAATTGCTGGCATTTCATGATGTGAGAGAAGATTTACAAGCTCCATGCTGCTCAGAGCTCTAAACACCGTTATGCAATCCAGCCTGGGGGGCAGGCGAAGGCCCAGGCAGCAGGTGGAAGGAAGGCGGGGTCACCACCTGACTGAGGCCCTCCTCCCCTCTAGGGGACCTGGTTCAAGGTCATTTCGGTCACATGGCCCTCTGGGGAGGGTGCCCCAGCCCTCAGTCATTACTGAGTGAAAAGGCAAGCTGCTTGATGTGAGTGCTTGGACTCAGAATGGAAGGGATCTCGAAGGCCTCTCTCTCCCTCTCCTCCAAATTGCATGTCCCTAACCCTGTACTCCCCAGGAGCTCGTCCTGCCTCTGCTTGACACCCCAGCCCAAGCACATCTTCTCCCACACCCTATCTGGTGAAAGACAAAATGGTCTTATTGGCAGATAGTTCATCTATTATATACTGTAATTGCTCAGTCATATTAAGAAGAGTTGTGTGATCACCATGATCAATTTCAGACGATTTCTCTCTTATACTTATTGTTAACTCCCACTTTCCCCTCCCCCTGCCTTCCCTGCCATGTCCTTAGGCAATTACCAAACCACTTACTTCTGTCTGTAGAGATTTACCTATCCTGGATTTCATATCTAGAAAGTCATACAAAATAGAAATCAAACAAGCAAACAAACAAAATCTAACAACAATATCTCGACAAAATATAGGAAAACCTCAATGCAAAGAGAAAGCAGAAAATATTACAAACTGAAATAACTTTAAAGTAGGTCAAAAGGGAAACCAAATAGGATATTACATTTTCACCTAACTACATCTGCCCTAATCAACTTTATAATGCTGTCTGATAGCAAAGCTACTCATATCTCTCAACTATAGCACCTGTATCTTCAATGATCTCTTCATGAGGGTGGCTATCAAGTAGGGCCATGACATAACAACTCATTCTTGCTAGATTGGGGCTAGAACTAAGCGTAAGCCCCAAATCCATTCATAGATATGGTTTATTATGTTTCTACTTCACTTTAGAAACATCATTATCATTTTATGACAGAGAACGTTACAAATTAACCTCTGGGCTATGAGGTGGTTCCACTGATCATGTCATTAAATTAACCAATGGTATAGACTTTAAAACACTGTTGAGAAAAGGAAATTACACCCATGTAGGCTGGCTGCAGACAGGAATGCATGAGTTATTGACTTGTACAGATGAAAGTCTTAAGTGACCGGACGCTATTGACACAATCAGCGCAGGGAATAGGACAGAACTTTGCGCGGCACTCATTCCCAAAGGCAGAACCATGCCTACCAGATGAAGACATGCCGTCAGAAAGCAAGGAGGCCATGCAACTAGTAACTGTCTGGTAACCCCAGGCCACCATCCAGGGGCACAATCAGAGGAGCAGATCCCAAAGCCAAGGTCTGTAACCTCGGGGCCGCAGTCATCTGCTGCTTCTCATTGGAGTATTTCTGTCCACGGAGTATGCCAGTTCCTTAAAGTCTGCTTCAGGTGAGATTGAGGTAAAGTTCAGGTCCGTTACTGGCATTTATACATTGAACCTTTCTGGTGTGGCCTATGAAGGATAAGAGCTTCAAAAGGACGAAGTCTAAAGTCCCGATAGTCTACAGTACCTGGCCTGAGTCACCAAGGGCTAGGCAGCTACTAGCTCAAAAGTGTCCACTTAGCAATATAGTGCTGAGTGTATTTTTCCCTTGGGGTTCGATATGCGTTCCCCTCCCCCGCCATGGGCTG
>PVJH01029992.1:0-25330 GCA_004026705.1 Nesogale talazaci
ACAGCCTCCCCCAGCCCCCGCACGCCACGGTCAAGCGCAACCCCGAAGCGCTCCGCCCCCCTCCCCCGGGGCGCGCGCAGACGCCGCGTGCCCGGCACCGCTCGTCAGTCCCGCCAGGGGGCGCTGCAGCACTCCGCATCGCGCCCCCCCCCCCACCCGCACCCCTCCACCCGCGGCTGCAGGTGCGCCCCACCGTCACCAGAGGGCGGCCGCGAACAGGGCTCTGCGCGGGCCTTCTCCCGCCAAGAGTGGAGCGGGAGCCTGCGCTCGGGGCGCCTTGGCCAGGAGGATACTTTGTTCTTTCTCGGCAGGCGAGGGAGGGCGGGTGACGCAAGGAGATGCTCGCGCGGTGCGGAACTGAAGTGCCCAAGCCCAGGGGGTCGACTCCAGACGCGGTTCCTTCCCCCCAGCGGCTTGGGGACCGTGAGAGGGGGCGGGACCGCGCAGAGGCCACCTGGAGGCGGGGTGCTGGGGACCCTGGGCAGCGCGCCTGCGGAGCCTCCTGGGGCTAAGCAGGGAGAAAACGATAGCGCTGCTGCTAACTGGCGGGTGGGCAGTAGGAACAGAGGACAGCCTGGGAAGCCCCGAGGGGCGGTCCCACCCTGCCCCGTGAGGTCGGACACACCGGCAGGGCGGCGGACAGAAAAAGGAGGAGCCCCCTTTAGATGGCATTTCGGCAGCTTCTGTCCTTGGTACTGATGGGAGAGTAGGTGCCACTGGTTCCAGGAAGGTGAACCTCCTTCTTTCTTGGCCGCTCAGCGTCGCTTGGCCCTTTAGGGCGCGGAGGGCTCCGTTTGAAATGAGTTTTCTGCTGTTCACGTGTCCCTTGCACCGACTCTTGGACTGGGCAGAGGAGATAATTTATAATCACCATGTTGCCTTCATGCCATGCTCCCTCAGGGGAGGGGGGTGGGCAATCAGTGAGGGGCACGCCCAGGTTAGCTACAGGCTGTCGCCCAGGCAGAAGTCACCCTCCACGGCCAGCCGGCGGGCCTGCTAGGACATGCAAATGAGATTGTAAATGAATTATGAAGTACGGTAGCTGACAAGCACGCACCATGGCATCGGGCCCTTTACAAAGTTGTAAAGGTCTCACTGCAGGCCCCTGGGACCTGTTGGGAGTGACGCTTTTTCCTGGATTCTCTGAACCGTCCTGAATGAGAATCACCAGGTCAAGCCCCTCTCTGCTCCAGAAGCTCTATGGTTGGCAATGCGTGTTCAACTCGGTCCCACCGGTGAGAGGCAGATTTATGAATGTCTCTCTACTGCACCAGCAGGGGCGAGTGGGAGGGGAGAGAGGGCTGGTAGGAGGGAGACGCAATTGGAATTTCGTATTACGTTCTTTTAGTGCTTCTACAAAAACAAGTGCTTCTTAAAACCGCCTTTTCCTTCATGCCATCTTGGACTGACGCTCTGGCACTCAGACAGTTCCCGTGAGTGTAGCCCAAAGTTCGCTCGGTTGTGTTGCAAGGCAGCAAGCTTCCGGATGTGCCCCACATCTGAGCACTCCCAACTTTAAGGACGCTGTGCCACTCACTGTCTCCCATGGTGAGGTGCTTGGTCATCGAACACAGGAATGTTCTGAAGATTCTCTTAAGGCAGGATGGGTGTCACCCAGTGTTTCAGTGGGGAGTTGGGGTTGTCGGGCCTATTCTTTCTCCATGGCAACCTTTTACCCACGGGCCCCTCTCTTCTCAGTATGGTGGATTTTAATGTCGAGCCAAGGGTGGATCAGGACTCCAAGAAGTGGCACTCACTGCTCTGCTCACCTCTCTGATGACCCGGCAACTGAAGCATCCTCTTGTCCTTGGCGGGTGTGACTGATGTGACCAAGTGTCACTTAAGTGTCCCTTGCCCATCTGAGTCTGCCTGGGCTCTGGAGACTTGGGGCCATTTGACCTTGAGTTTTATCCTCCTCACCTGAACCACCTAATTCTCCTCTCCACCCCAGACTCTTTCCCAGCCCTCCTGGCTTTGGCGGGCGCCTTTGTAAGCAGGCTGTGTGTCCTTGGCTGTTAGGGGTCAGGAACCTCCTGGGTTCTGGGTGACGCTGGCTTTCTCCAGGTGACTAGCTCTGTTCCTGCGGCTCAGCCACTGTCCTTTAAGGGAAGGCGTTCTGCCCCTCTGGTCTTAGCTTCCCCGGTCCCTCTCTCCCCGCCAAGGCTGGAGGCTCGACCCAGCCCAAGTGCCTTGACTTTGGCCTCTGATTGTCCAAACTCGGCCGCTGCTGGGAATGGGGAGGAAGAGGAGAGTAAAAGGTGCCATCATTCCGCCGTCTGGGAATGGGGGAGGTGAGAGAGTCATCTGCAATTAGCGGATAATTAGCGAAGCTGACCCTTGTGGCTCATCAGCGCTCCAGGGCCAGCCCCCCAGCAATCAGCCAGGGCAGGTCGAGAGTGTCAAGCCCGGGAGTGAATAGGGCTCATCAGCGCGCCGGAGCCGGGCGCCAATCAGAGAAGTTAATAGCAGAGGAGGGGGAGGCGGGGGATGTGGCGAGACAGACCGACGAGAGAGACTCGGATAAAAGCGAAACTGCAGCGAGACAGGCCGGGCTAGCGGATGAGCAAAGCGGGAGAGCTGATGGCGGAGGGAGGAAGCGGGCGGGAAGGAAGACAGGAAGGCCAAGGGAGGGAATTGGGATGGAAGAGAGCTGCAGGGGAAGGCGAGGGGGTCGAATCATGACTGGGTGTCGTGTTCGCACGCGGGGAAATCACGTCGCGCCCCCCCCTCCCCCGAGGCGGGGGAGTAAGGGCAGCGGGCGGCAGCCGAGGGAAGGGGAAAGGAGGGGTGTCACCCCCGCCCGGAGGGCCGAGGGACCGCGGGTGGGGCTGGGAGGAGGGGAAGGAACGACGAGCCAGAGTCAAGCCCCTCCGATGTCGCCTTCCGCCAGTGCCCACCCCTGTAGGCTCCTCGCACCCCTCACTCCGCCCGGGTCCCGCGGGGGTGGGGCGGCGGGGCGACCTGTGCCACCCCGCGTCCCGGCTGGCTCCCGGCAGGTCCCAGAGCCCGCTTCGGGGGGCGGGGGGGTGGGTGGGTTAGGGTAGTGGGGCGCAGGCGGCGGGTCCCACAGGTCCCGGGAGGGGGCGGCGGTGGGTGGCCGTGCAGTTGGCAGAGCCCGCGCCCCGGCCCGCAGCCCGCGCCCCTGCCCGCAGCCCCGCGCCCCTGGCCGCGCCAGCCCGCCCCCGCGGCCGCGGCAAACTTTCACAAAGCGGCGCTGTCCGGCCTCATCAATCTCCATTACTAACCGTCGGGTGGCCGCGAGCGGCGGCGGCGGCGGCGGCGGCGGCGGGCGGGGGTCCGGCGGGCGGGGCGGGGCGGCGCCGGGAGGAAGCGGAGCGTAATTTGAGGAAGATGGATGAGTGCGGAGGGCGACACCCCCGGCCCGCCCGCCGCCCGCCCCGCCCTCCTCGGGCCGGGAGCCGCTGAGCGCGCAGCCACAGCGTCCGCGCACCGGGCGCCATGCAGACGCCCGCGGGCCGCGCCGGGGGCCCGGGCGCCGCCTTCTCCATCGACGCCCTCATCGGGCCGCCGCCGCCGCGCGCCGCGCGCGTGCTCTACGCCGGCTACCCCCTGCTCGTGCCCTACCGGCCGCTGGTGCTGCCGCCCGCGCCGCTGCCCGCCGGCCTGCCCCCGCTCGGGCCGCTGGCGCCCTTCGCCGGCCGCCTGCCCGGCGCCTTCTGCGCGGGCCTGGGCCCCGCCGTGCCCTCCATGGTGGCGCTCACGGCCGCGCTGCCCGGCTTCGCCGAGCCGCCCGACGCCTTCTACGGGCCCCCGGAGCTGGCCCCCGCCGCCGCCGCCGCGCGCCCGCCGCCCGAGCCCGGCCCCCCCCGGCGCCCCGAGGGCGGCCCGCGGCCCGACGAGCTGGGCCCCGCGCGGGACAAGGGGGCCGAGCCGCCGCCGCCGCCCCCGCCGCCGCCCCCGCCGCCGCCGCCGCCGCACTTCTCCGACACTTTCCCAAGTCTGCCCGGTAAGTGCCCGCGAGCTGGCCCGCAGCGCCGCCCGGGCTCGCAGCCTCGCGCAGGACCCCCGGCCCGCTGCCCACCCACCGCTGCCCGGCCCCGTGGGCCCCGGCCAAGCGCCCCGCGCGCCTCCAGCCGGCACCCTGCCTTTCTCTGCTCCCCCGGGAACAGGGAAGCCACTCTCGTGGGATTCCTGCCGTTGGTGGCGGCTCAGCAGGGCGACGGGGTCCCTAGCCCAGACGGCTGTGGTCTGCCGGTTCCGTAGGGAAGGCAGCTCTGGCTCTGGGGAGCAGGGTGCATTGAGTCCTGGTGTTGGGGTGCTGGGGGCCCGGGCTCTGGGTGCTGGGGCGAAGGGCGAACTCATCACTTCCGAACCTGCTACCGAGGCAAGGCCGCCTTGCAGGACAGTGTGGGGGCCCCAGGAAAGGGGAAGCTGGCCAGGAGCTGGGACCTGCTTGGCCCTGAGCTTTCTCAAAAGCCAGGTGATGGCGAGAACCAGGGTGGGACGTGGGACGGGGGTCCTGGAGTCAGAGGGCTGCGAATCCACTGGCGATTTTGGAAGCAGGAAGATTGGACTAAGATTGGACTATTGGATTGAGCGTTCATGGGGGGGAAAAAAACAAAACGCCCTCATGGAATAAGCAGGTCTACTGCCTTGCTTACCTGGAGCCCTCCTGCCCCCCTGGGGTCCTTAGCCTTCAGTTCCAAGAGCTTTCTTTCCCTGACCTGTGGCAGCTTGCAAGCATTCCCAGATGTAAAGCCTACAGGTCAGCTTTTGGGGACTGTCCTCAAGTCTGGGGTTGTAAAGCTTAAACTTCCTTAGCACCCAGGTGACTCCCCGTCTGCACAGCCTTTGAACATACGCCTGGTGGCAAGGGGAAGGGGTCTTGGAGCGAGAGGGTCTCTGTGTCTGGGACAGGAAGGAGATCCCAGCGTCCCCTTTGTCCTTTGCCAGAAGAGGGCAATTCCTGATCGTCTCATAGGTGTCTGGGTCCTTCCAGAGGTTAACGAAAGAGCTGATGAACACCTCTGACCCCAAGGGCTCCCCCCGAGGGGCTGCCAAAGCCCCTCCCTTCTTCCCCCTTTCACTCTGAGCTTGGGGAGACAGCTGCCTTTCTCTTGTGTGCACCTGGTGGGACTACACTACACACGGATCCTGCGACCAAAGTCAAAGCAACATCTCTCAAGGAGCCGCTGGAAAATGCTAGAAAAGGCAGGGGTGGTGGGGCTGGGAGGAATTGGAGGTGAGGTGACCCGCCAGATGCGCTTTGGAGGAAAGGATCCCGGGGTGGTGGCAGTGAGAGACTCGTCAGGGTCAAGAGAGAGCAAGGTGAGCCCTCGGAATGAGAATCCTGGAAGCCATAATAGGACCAAAGAAGACAGGAGGAGGAGCCAACACCTTGGAAAGGGATGCGCTGAAGGAGGGGTCAGGGGGTGGGGGCAGCTGGGGAGAGCAGCAAGTGACTTGGCCCTCTGGCTCCCTGGACTCTTATTTGACGTCATTGACAAGAGCACCTTTTCCCAAAGCAGAAGATAGACCATAGAACCGGACTTTGAGAGGAAAGACTAAGGGGGCTGGGGAGGGGGTAAGGAGAAAAGAGAGATCTTGAGCAAGTGGTCTATGACCTGAGAGAAGAGTCTGAGAAGAAGCGGACTCTGCGGCAAGGGCGCTGTCCTGGGCTCTCTGAGACGGAGGTGTGGGGAGAGTTGTGTGTGGAGGTGGCAGGGGAGTTGCTAGGACACAGGAGAGGTTTTCATACCAGGTGTGCGTTTTCTTCCGAGGCTTTCAATCCTCAGATGGGCCACGAGGATGTCTGTCCCCCCTGCCATGGAGAAGGGAAGGGGAGAGCTCTATGTGAGGAGGCTGGGAACAAAATGAGAGACCTAGATGGGCAAAGAGATGTCTCTGTCCAGAGTGATGGGAGGAGGGCCGTGCAGAGAAGGCTGTGCCTGCTGAGTGAAGGAAGACCCTGACTCCCCTGGGAAGGAGTTCCAGGGGGCTGCTGGGCGGGGTAGCAAGGAAGAGGGATTTCAGCAGAAAGAGGCTGGACAGGTGAGAGAGAGAGAGAGAGAGAGAGAGAGAGAGAGGAGAGATATCCCTGGGAACAGCAGACCCTCCTCGCGGACCCTCCTCACTCAGCACAGAACTGCCAGTGACCTCTCTACCCAGCCACCTCCCCAGGCTTGGATTTTTCCTTTAACAGTCGAGGAAAGAAAAAGCAATTCCAGAAATGCTGGGCAGAAAGTTAATCAGGCCAGTGATGGCGCGTGGGCTGTGGTGCCGGCCACGGCTGGAAACGCGCCCTCTGTTTGGGGAATTGCCCGAGACTGTTCGTAGCGAACCAAGAGCGTTCTTGGTTGAGACTCACAGGATGGCGACAGTCTTGCAGCCACATCAAGGGTTTGGAGCACGAATCCTACCTTGAAGAATGACAGAGGCAGGCACTGCTGTCCTGGTGTGGCTGGAGGGGCTGGGAGGCATGCAGTCAATGTATTACTAGTTGGGGGTTTAGTGCTTGACCACGTGACAGCCTTTTGAGTGACATTATTGTGACGACTGGCCAGTTGGGAGGATGGCAAGTGAAGTTCTCAGGGGGGTGAGGTCTGGGGGTTCTGATGTTACTGCTCTGAGCATGAAAACAGCTAACAGTTTCTAGTAGGATTGATGAAGAAGGGGGAAAAGCCCAGAACCCTATTAATTCAATTGCAGCAATGGAAGCTGCAGAAGAAGACAAGACTAGGAGCATGCAGCAGAGCGGGCTTTGGGAGGAGTAGATGGAAACCTTTCTAGGTCTGGAGATTGGGGAGTCATGAGGACAGGGAGGTTTCCCTGTCTCTTCCAGGAAGGATAGAGGAGGAGGGCATTTTGAACCAGTGGGGAAAATTGAAAAGTCCAAACTAATAGACCAGCCCTCTGCGGTGGAAATGTGACTTAAAGGGGGGAACTGATGACAGTGATCGACTTAGAATCCCCATCCTGGGGGACAAACAACAGAAAAGTAGGTAAAGGGAGCCAGCGGTCGGTGTAAGGTATGAAAAAATAGTCATTTATAAATTATCGAGGGTGGTGGGGCGGGAAGAAAAAAACAAGGGGCTGATACCAAGGGCTCAAGTGGAAAGACAATGCCTTGAAAATGACGATGACAACTATGGACCGATGTGCTGGACACAATGGACGGATGCATGGATGGTGGTAAGAGTTGTAAGAGCCTCCAATAAAATGATTTTTCAGAAAGAAATGTAATGTTAGCCGTATATGTGATCAAATAAATTATAGTGGCCACGTTAAAAAGCAGAAAAGTAATTTTCACGATAGAATTAATTGGACTCAAATTGTTTGAAATATTGCCATCTCAACATTAATCAATCTAAAAATTGTTAGATACTTTATACCCTTTCATACTAAGTTTTTGAAATCCAGTTTTTTGTTGTTGTTGTCATTTTTTGGGGGGGGGCCATCACTGCCTCTGGTGGTCGTGGGCGCTACCCAGTGCCGCTCCTGAGAGCCGCCGCTGGATTTGAACCGCCAAACCCGCGGGCCGCAGTCCCGCACTCAACCACTTTCGCCACCAGGGCTCAGCCCCAAATCCAGTATTTTACATTCTTGGCACATCTCTCTTTGAACAGGCCATCTTTCAAGTGGCCCCATGGTCTCAAGCCGCTAGAAGCTATGATGGTCAAGATTATAGACCAAAGAAAGTTGCAGGCACAGGGGCTGAGGAAGTGTGGGGGCTTTGAATGCCAGATAGTTTGCCTAGCTTCATCTCCAGTGCTTCTGGTCTACCTCACAGTTTGCTGCACAGTTGGGGGGGGGGTCTTTAAAACTTGGGACGGGAGCCATCCAGAAATCCACCTCTGTTCACCTGGGATAGCAGAGGGGGGCAGAAACGGAATGCACAGTTAATTGCTCCTCAAGTCCAAGGGCCTCATTTGCTAAGAGACCAGAAGACCTGGATGGTACCTGGCTCCCTTTACTGAATATTTTGATCAAAGATTCTGTAGCGAAATCCCAATCAAAGGGGAGATCAGTGCAGAACAGAATTTCACACTTTCATGGAATCCAAACTTTCTGGCTCTATTGAAGCTGCATGACAATCCCCCCTCCCCCAAGACGGTTGCCTGAAGGTCATCTGTAAGCCTTAAATCCCAAACTTTTTATAAACTCCTAAAGTCTTCTGTAAATTCAACAAGAAACCCTCAACCCACCCCAAGTCCAATGACTTAATGAATCAAGATCGTCTGGAAGATTGTGGTCTTTGAAGGGAGGTTTTCTCCGAGAGCCGCCTGAGCAGCTACTCGAAAGATTCATCAGGGGACATTGCATTTATGTTAATAGGATGAGCCTTTCTCGTTTCCAAATTCATTTATTTTTAATCATGCTACTGGGGGCTCGACCAGCTCTTTCACAATCCGTACAGTCATCCATTGTATCAAGCACGTTTGTTGCCATCATCATTCTCTAAACACTTTCTTTCTACGTGAGCCCTTGGTATCGGCTTCTCTTTTTTTTCCCCAGCTTCTCATTTTTCCCCTCCCTCCCCCATCCTCCATCCCTCACAACCCCCTGATAATTTATAAATCATTATTATTTTTGTCATGTCTTATACTGACTGATGTCTCCCTTTACACGCTTTTCTGTTGTCCGTCCCCCTGGAAGGGGGGTGTCATATGTAGATCACTGTGTTCCACCTTTCTCCCCCACCCTTCCCCTTCCCCTCCTGGTATCGCTACTCTCAATATCCGTCCTGAGGGGTTTATCTGTCCCGGATTCCCTATGTTTCCAGCTCTAATTTGTACCTGTGTCATGCTCTGGTCTGGCCAGATTTGTAAGGTAGAATTGGGGTCATGATAGTGGGGGGAGGAGGCATTAAAGAACGAGAGGAAAGTTGTAGGTTTCATCAGTGCTCTTCTGTACCCTGACTGGCTCGTCTCTTCCCAGTGACCCTTCTGTAAGGGGATTGAATGCCACTTTTTTAAAAGGAGGTTAGGAACAACTGCCCGATGTGAAGGTAATCCACATTGCTGGATCGCACAGGCAGCAAGAGTTGAATCGGTGCATGAAGTTTGCTGCATAGATTTCCAACAACAACAACATGGGTCATGAAAAGGGAAAGCACACTTTGAGTCGGGGAGGGTGGGAAGTCCTCAAAGTGTGAGGTATCCGGGAGGCAAGAGGGTGATCTTCTAAAGGACCCGCCACTCTGAGCTGGAGAGCTACGTGGGCAGCGTGTGGTGCAAATGTGTGTCTCGAGATGGTGGGGGAAGAGCGGCCACTAAACTGGGGGATGACGAGGAAAACTGCCAGCGAAGAGAGGCCGAAGAAAACGAGAAAGCAGGGGTCTCCCAAACCACCCTCTCTTTCCGGAAGCGCTGCCGGATGGCAAGTTTACAACGCGAGGGGCCGGGCCCCCCTCCTTGAGCAGTCGTGGGACAGAGGTGGACGAGATGGCTGATGGCGGTGAGAGGAAGAACTCATTTGCGCTCCTGTTGATAGAGGAGGCAAGAGAGGAGGCTGAGGCTCGATTGGGAGAGTTATTGCAGTGAAGAGATTTTTAATAAGCGACCAGGAAAAAGATTCGGTAATGTGTGAATTCAGATGGCACGTTAATAGGGAAGCCTGGCAGGGGGAACAGGGAAGTTTCTAGGCGTGTGGTACTTGAATGCGATTGGTGGAAGCCGAGCCCCTGACTGTCTAGAGCCAGGCAACCCTGTAGGCGGCCATCCAGTCATTTCTGAGTAAGTCCCTGTGACGGCCGAGGTCCCATCCTGGCCGACGAGAGAAAGGCAGGAAACAGCCGTGTGACTTGGAGCCTGCGGTTGTTGGAGACAAGAGGAAGTCATCCTCGGCCAGGACACGGAGTGTGTTTTCCTAGGACTGTGGGGGAAGAGCCTCTGGTGGTCCCGTTGGCATGCAGGCTGATGATCATCCTGTGGACGCTGCAGTGGAAGGAGCTGCAGCACACGGGCTCAAGCCGTCACGCGAGTGCCCGTTCCCCGTGGCAGGCCCAGCCCAGAAGGCAGTTACTACGCCTGACCGTCGTCGGTTCAAGGCTAGGGGAGAGCGAACATGCCCTCACTTCTTGTGTAAGAGTAGATGAAAAAATGAATGAAAAAATACGTAAAAACGGTCTTTTAACAAAACCGGCTGCCAAGGTAACGTCTGCATTTCATTTGCTGCACTTCCCCGGCAGGCTTCGGAGAGGGCTTCGGGGGCTTCGTCCGCTGTTAGACTGGCCCTCCATGCGGAAAAGGGCGAGGTGCCCTCCTGGTTGAGGACCGCTTCATTGGCAGGACGCCCTGAGAGTCCTGTGTCTCGGTGCAGAGAGGGAGGGGAGGGAGGGCTGGGCATGACGAGTCTGCCCTGGGGATCCGAGCACAGGCGATGCCGGCTATGTTAGGATGAGAGTCCTTTGCAGAGAGAAGCTTGGCACAGCAGGAAGCTACAGGCCAGAATGTCGCCTTGGACCGCAAAAGGGGAAAGCGCTGATCTGCAGTGACACTGTTGCCCGGGCAGAAGTAGCAACTCCAGGCGGAAAGAGGCTGGAACAGAGCGTGTCTGTGCCACAGGAATGGGGCCTGTGCCCGGTGGGAGCAGCACCCTTGGCCACTGGCAGGCAGCTCCGTGCTCATGCCAGGCCCTGTGTGGTGAGAGAGGAGGGGAGAGGAGAAGAGGGGGCATGGAGGAGGTGTTTGGTTTTAGTGTCACCAACCCGGCCATGCTGTGGAGAAGCTGTCAAAGTGCATGGGGACAAAGACTGATGTGCTCCGAGGGGTTGGGAGCAGGGAGGCCTGGGTTGGGGGTGATCGAGGAAGAGTGACCTGTGTGGTGGCAATGGGTGTCATGGGAAGGGACCAGATGTGCAGTCCCCTCCCTGTCCTCATGGGAGAGGCAGGCATGGCACCCAAGGGCGAGGTGGACCCCTGCATTGGACCGCTGCAGGTCGGCGCTGTGGCTGTGGAGGAGGGCCCCATGGGAGAGTGAGGACCGGCACACAGACAGACAGACAGACAGACAGACAGGAGAGCTCTCTGACCGTGGACTCCTGGGAGACTGGCTTCTTGTCTCGACTTGGGGAGTCCATGTGGGACACCCGGGGCCTCAGAGAGGCGGTGCCCAAAGGGGCGGGAGGCGGGAAGGAGAGGGAGAGATGCGTTGGTCTTGGGAGAGAAGGAAGAGCCAGCTGGAGAGGGTGGGGACGATTGCAGATCTACGCCCAGCTCTTGTGCGTGTGGGCAGCGGTGCCGCCCCGCTCTGAGCCTCAGCTTCCCATCAGTAAAGGTGGGAGTCTGAAGCAGTGATCTTGAAGGTTCCTTCCGGTTCTGGAAGTCTGTTTTTTTATCTCTCAGGATGCCATCATTCACGGCCCGCTTACTTTATTTATTTATTTACTATTTATTTTTTTGTGGGCATCACTGCCTCTGGTGGTCGTGGGCACACTGCCCAGCCGCCGCTGGAGTTGAACCGCCAAGCCGGCGGGCTGCAGTTCCGCACTCAACCACTTACGCCACCGGGTGCTCAGCCCTTATTTATTTATTTAAAAAGCACCCTGGGCACAGGGACTGGCTGGGATGGATGCGGGGTGGGGGTGGGGGCTGTCGCCAGCGGTCCTGCTTGGCGGAGGCTGGGTTTGTGGTGGTAGCTGAGGGCCTCCTGTCTGGGGCTGCATGATGGGGGTGGGGCGGGGTGGGGGAGGGCTACTTGAGTTCTGCTTAGGTTCAGCAGACGAGAGAGCCACACTCGATAGAGGTGGGGGTAGCGCTGTCTAGGCCCAGAGAGCTTGGGTGTGTCGATCGTGCCTGGTGTGGGATGGAGCAAAGGCGGGGGTGGGGTGGGGAGGGTGGGGAGTGATACGAAGAAATGTGTGTCGCGCCAGCAATTCCCTGGATGTCTGTCTTCCCGCCCTCACCCCCCCTGAAAATGCTACTGCGCTGGGTGAAATGGAATTTCAGCCCCCGGTTAGGATTGAGGACTAAGAGTGGGTAGAGGGGAGAAGAGCCTGCCCACCTTGGTCAGACTTTCTCGTGGCTCCTCTCCTTACTGTGTGGCCCCTCCCCTTACTGTGGGGCCCCTCCCCTTACTGTGTGGCCCCTCCCCTTACTGTGTGGCTCCTCCCCTTACTGTGTGGCTCCTCCCCTTACTGTGTTCTGGCCCCCCACGCCCCTCCGCTGTTGCCTCATTGTGAAATAAGGGCAACCCCGCTTAGCTTCCAGAGCTCAGGATCAGAGGGAAACCTGTCGTACGGTGTCCTGACAGCCAGAGGTGTGTGAGAAGTCACTCTTACCCGGCAGACACAGTGCTGGACATGGACAGGAGGCTTCGCCGGGAACTCAGATGGGAAGGACCACTTTACTAGGAATCCTGGGGCGTGGATGGCGCTTCCCGCAATGATGGGGAAAGATGCAGGGGGGAATGAAGAGAACCAGGGCGTGGGGGGTGGGGGGGTGGAGACTAGCTGCCCTCTCAGCTCCCTCTGCCTCCTGATGGCTCCTCTACTCATATGTGGCACCCTCCACACACCCAGACCCAGAAACTGACCACACCCACCTGGGGCCTGCTCCCACCCCCCGCCCCCCCAACTGCTTCTCCATCCCCTCCAGAATGCTAGTCTTGCCCAGTCGCAAAGCTTATGAACCTATGGACATCCAAATGAGGTAGGAGTTAAGCGGCGGGCCGGTGCATACATTCAGGCAAAGGCAGGCGTGGATGCATCGTTTGAGAGAGGACAATTGTGGTCCCTGCCCTCCAGAGCCACGTGGTGACTGTCCACGTCTCTAGTTAGAACTCGGGTTGCAAGTGACAGTGGTCCGATGGGAAATGATGCTGAATCAGGGCTGTCCGGGAGGCGCAGACGTCAGCCGGGCGGCCGAGGGGGGCTGTAGCATAGGCCTGACTCTGTGCGTCTTCACCTCATCCTCTCCTGAGACAGCTTTGCTCATTTGCTGAAAGGGCCCAAAAAGGAAGCAGGGACGTCTCTGATAGGATTGGTGCCTTCTCAAGGGGACACCCAGGCATAATTCCTGGCCCAGGCTACTCTTGAGGGAAGCTGATGTGGTGCTTGGTAGGACACCGAACAAAGTTTCGTGGGGCTTTCAGACCAAGAGAAGCAAGGAAGAAAGGCCTGGTGATCTATTTCTGCAAACTGGTCCCTGAACCCCACCATGGTCTCATTTCCCCGCCCCCCCCCCATGACCTGGGGAGCTGGTCACATTCTTTGTAGAGGAGTGCCCATACACGGAGGGCAATTAATTTCAACAAGGGGTTCAACAAGCCTCAGAAGGGCTAAGCGTTCCTCTCCTCCGTGAGGGCCTGCGAGGAGTCTCAAGTATGTAAACTCTTCCCATGGTACATCATGGGAAGCCGTGCAGGGAGTTGGGATTGTGCCTCTATGGCAGGTCGTACCTGCTTGTGGCGCTGGAGGAAGAGCTCAGAGAGGGGGGGTTGGGGGGAAAAGTGGGTTCAGAAGGAGGGGTGGGGGCTCTTCCTGCGCAACGGCGGGCGCAGAACAGACTTGACCGCAGCCATGTTCCTCTCAGGATCAGGGGAAAAGTCTTCCCGACGGGCAAGATAAGTAGTGTGGGCTCTTAGAAGTGGGACTCCTGGAAAAGATCCTGTGATGAGGAAGGCTGGGTGAGCTGGAGACAGGGGACATTGTCTGGACCCCCGGCAGGGCTGCCTCTTTGCTGGGACTCCTGAGCCCCGAGATACTGAGGAGGGAAGGAGACCGTGGTGATCTGGAAGCTGGAGAAAGCTGGGATGACAACCAAACTCATCCCATCTTTCAGCAATAGTGTTTTTGAAATGAGAAAAACCCATTTCCCCGTCAAAAGAATGCTGTACCTTCTGAACAAGTCACAGCAGAGGAAATGGGAGAACGTTCTGGTGGGGATTCTTTTTTCTTTTTTTGGTCTAGGGAACTCGTGAAAGAAATGGTATATTATAGGACCCAAGTTTGGGGGTCTTGGGTGAGGCCTCTCCGCTTCCTCTGAGTATGTCAGGAGAGATTCGTGATTAGCAGAGGGGCCAGGGGCCAGGAGTGAGGGCATCCCTGTGCCGGAAGTGACTTCCAGGGTGCCTCAGCACGGTGCTGGGGTCTTTCCTCTTCCCCTCCCAGGACACCTGCTGGACCCAGTTTCAAGAAGGGGCCTCTCTGAGGCTTCGGGGGGGCTATTTCCTCTCAGTTCCCCCAGAAGGCAGATAGGACAGCCACATCAAGGCCACACCTTGATGCCCCAGTGCTGCCTGCGGGCACTTTTCTGTGTGTCCCAAACCTGTGATTTCCCCTTCTCGGGGCAGGAGCATGCATGAGGAGCCCTTCCCCACTCTTCCAGGCTTTCCTAACACCAACCTTCCCCCCTCCATCGCTCTCCCTCCCAGAGGCTCTGGAATGCCGACAGAGAAGCTTCTGGAAGTTTGGCAAACTCTCCTTATTACCAGTAATCTAACTGCCATGCACAAAGGCCAGAGCCTCTCTACCCATTCGACACAGCCAAGTAATCTCCAAGGAAACATCTCGTATTTTTACTTTGCCAACATTACTGGCATGAGAGTCATTATTTCTATGTAAGAAAAAAAATCCACCCAAGTCTTCTTCTGCTGGTCATGTTTCAATTCCGATCACAAAGCATATGTAGTTGGAAAGTGACTTCTCTGGGCAGTTTACCTGCTAAATGCAATGATTCTACATAAAAAAAAAATTTTTTTCCCCACATCACTGCTCTGGTGGGAGTAGGAAACCCAGCCTTCCTCCTGGAGAGCTGCTGCTGGGTTTGAACTGTCAACCCTGTGGGCTGCAGTCCCACACACAACCACTATGCCACCGGGCAGGGCTCAGCCATTCTACATTAAATGCTTTTTTTTTAATTTATTTTTTATTTTTTTAGTTTTTTGGGCATCACTGCTCTCCGGTGGTGAGAGTAGGAGGCCCAGCCCCCACTGCTGGAATTGAACCTCCGTCCCAGTGGGCCGCAGTCCCGCGCACAACCAGTACGCCACCGGGGCTCAGCCCTAGAAAACTTCCTTTTTTTTTTTTTGGTATCACTGCTTTCTGGTGGTCGTGGGAGCTACCCAGCGTTGCTCCTGGAGAGCCGCCGCTGGATTTGAACCGCTAAACCCGTGGGCCGCAGTCCCGCACTCAACCACTTACACCACCGGGGCTCAGCCCTACATTAAATGTTATAGATAAAAAGTTTGTCCAGAAGATTCACTTCTGTTCACTTTCCGTCACTAGCCCCTTTGTCTAGGTGCATTTTATTTTCACTACAAACATCCCTTATACATTAGACACGATTACATTTATTCCTTAGCTGATTTGTAAAACCTGGTGAGTCACCTCAGCTATTTCATGATCGCTGTATTATACAGGATTGGGGGGAGGGGGGAATCAACTTCCCTAGATATTTTTCATCCCTGGGGGCTCTTCTGTTCCAAAGCCTCCTCCAGCTGGCGGAGCAAAAAGCCAACACTGTGGACGTTGGTTCTCACTTCAGGGCCACCCCATCTATCCATCACCGCCAGGCCCAGAGCAGTTGTGGCTACTGGGTCAGTCGGGCTTCAAGGTCGTCCAATGGGGCAGCCACAGCGGTTTGCTTTCCCTTAAACTCACCAATGTTTTGGGGAGCGATGAAAACATGGCAGTGGGGGGCGGGGGGGGCGGGGGGTGAGGGGTAGAAGCAGCTTTGGGCCGCTTTCTTTCCTCTGACTTGCAGCCCTTTCGAAGTGGATGCTCTGCCTGGCCCCTCCGGTGAACTTCCTGCCCACTGCGGGCCCCGCCCTCTTTCCCAGCCGGCCCGGGCTGTAGCTGTCCTTGGTCCCGACGGATTGCCTCACCCCCTTCTCTTTCCAAGAGGCTCACACCAGAGCGCCCCCCACCCCATGTCATGATTGTACAAGCTCGCAGAAGGGGTGCTTGCCCCCGCTGCTCAGCTTCCCCGGGGGGGCCAGGGCTGGGGAAGAGGCTGTGCCCGCTGCCCGCACTCGGGCAGCTGCAGGAAGGAAGGGACCCACCGGGCTTGGGGTCTGTGCTGTGCCTGGAGGATGGGATGGATGGCCTGATCTCCTGGGCCCTGACAGATTGCAGAACCTGGGAGCCGCGTTTCAATCTCCATCACGCTAGATTTATTGGACACCCCCCGGCGCTGAGACCTGTAATAAATGAGCTCATCCTTCGAGCCCCCCAATCCAGTCTCCACCTTTTCCCAAAGCTGTTGATGACATGGGGAAAGCAGGCTGAGTTGGAAGCAAGCTTTAGTTATCCGGGCATCATTTACTATAAAATCAATGGCTAAAAAAACGAAAGCTCATAGAGTTGATGAGGAGTTAGGGAGGCTCTCTTCCTTTTTTTGTGTGTGTGTGTGTATGTGTGTGTGTGTGTGTGTGTCCTGGAGGTCTTCAGTGCAGGTCAGCTCTCTGAGGGGCTGCCTTCCTCAGAAAGGGGCCTGGGGCTCACATGAGCTGGGCCAAGGGGAATAGCTTATAGAAAAGGGCAGAAGGAGTGGGCACTTAGTCCATAAGGGGGAGACTGGTGGGAAAAGGTAATTAAGATGCTGAAGCCCCTCCCCTTGGGCCCCAGCACTTGGAAGAGCCTTTATAAGCTGCCGTCTGGGACGGGGTAGACTGAGACCTTCCACCCTGGCTGTCGAAGCCCTCCAGCCGCTCAGAGGTGACGGAGGAGGCCGTCTGCTCCTATGCAGATGGGACAGCCCAGAAACCTCTCTCAGGCCGCTCAGAGCCAGACTGGCCCTGGGAGCAGGAGTCTGGTTTTGAGTTCTCCCGTGGACGGAGGGCAGGCACTTTTCTGGGTGCTGCAAACCTTACCCCTCTCTGTGCCCGCATGGAAGGGGTGCCCTGTGCCACCATGGCTAACGCGCGTCGGCTGCTGAGTGGCCAGTTGTTTGAAGCCCAGCCCCCAGACTCCTCTGTGGGAGAAAGCTGTGGCAACGTGCTCCATGGAAGATTGTGACAGCACCAGACCAGGAGCCCCACTAAAGTCTGGGGGGTGGGTGTCAAGCAGGATCTGCTCCATGAGAAGTTGCTTGACCCTCACAGAGCGGGGGTCAGTGATGGCCTTTTCCACCTGCCACGAGGATCCGGGATGGAGTGCTGCCCCCCCACCCGTCGGTGGGTTGCAGTGATACTGAACATGTGTCAGCAGATTCTTCCAAGCCTATCATACTAAGAGTCCCGGTCATCCATTTCTGGACACCGGCCCATGCACACAACAGCAGTCAGACCCCACTGTGCACCAGGTGGCCTTGCCAGCAGTCGACAGTGATGTCCCAGAGGACGGTCTGGACAGGAAGCAGCGGCCAGGAAAGTCAAGGAGTGAGTTAGTGGGGAGACACACACCTGCAGACAGCGCCCGGGAGGGAATAAAGCTGGGCGGGGAGGCATCTCAGCAGACGATGTCGAACCTGAGGACATCTGCTTCTGCAAATGCCAGCCAGCCAGCGGTGAGCTAGGGGTGGCTTGCAGGAGGTGCGCCGAGGGCACATTCTGGACATTTGCGGAAGGGTTTGCTGTGGGGGTGGATAGAGGTTGTGAAAGAGGATTTGACCCCCGGGGAGGGATGGAGCTGCCATCAGATGGACGGAGAGCCTGGTGGCCGAGGGAGCCAAGAGCGGGGACTCCGGTTTGGGGCCTGTTGACATCGAGCCTGTGGAAGTGGAGAACTGCAGCAAGCTTGAGCGGGCGATGGCAGGACCCAGGGAGGGAGCGCTGGCGATGGGGGAGCCTATTACGAGGAATGCTTTGTAGAGGGTCCGTTTATCTCCAGACAGCCGTGGAAGCTGGGGGTTATCGAAGCCTGGGCGAGCTTTTGAAGAGCGCACAAAGGACCACGGGCTGGTGACGAGCACACGAATGGGAACAGCATGAACAGGCTGGGCGAGGTTATGCTGGGGCCTGCCACAGGGGCTTTGAGAGGCTCGATAAAGAACGAAGTGCTGTGGGAACGGGGGCGTAGGGGGGGGGTGGGTGAGGAGGGTAGTAAAGGAAGCTCCCCTCCAGGAGGCCACCGACAGAGAACTGGACACAGGCTGAGTTTCCTTTCCGGAAAAATGTGGACCTTCCTTGAGCCAAGGCGTGGGTGCAGACTGCAGCAAGGAGGGGGCAGTTCTGCGGACAGGGCAGGGTTAGGAGTTAGTCGGAATCTTGTTGGTCCTCAGATGGGGAGAATGTCAGGTCAGCTCCCCAAAGGTCCCCTATTCACACTCTCTCCTGGGCACCATCTCTCGGATCCACGGGCGGTTTTACTTGATTCTCAGTTGTGTCCTGCACCTGAGTGGGCTCGTGCGTGTGAGGGGGGAGACCCCCTTCCACAGGAGCGACCAGTGAGGAGTGGACTTCGTTGCAAGCTGATCCTTTGCGCAGAGAGCCAGGGAGATGGCTAAAACTCAAAAACCTGTCGAAAACACTTGCCGTCCTGACCAAAGTCTCAGTGGCTCAGTGACATGAACGGCCGCCTTGACATGTGGAGGAGGACACACGGCCGGTGGTCTGAATTACCCAATGCCCCCCTTTCTCTTGGCCGCCCCTTCTTCCATCTGCCCTCAGCCCTCCCCTGTGGACGCCAAGCTCCTTTCTGAACTGCAACCCAGAGTAGCTGTTTGCACCGGCCGAGGGACTTGGGCAGAAATGGGGGTTAGATGGGAACAGAGGTAGCGTCTTTCAATAAGGGCTGAAGACCTGGAAGGGCAGGGGTCGGAGGAGGACTCCTGGGCAGGGTGTTAGGAAGGGGGTGGGATGGGGAAGACCCTGGACAGCCTTTCTTGGACCTGGACGGGGTGGGGTGGGCGAATCTAGGGGATAAAGTGCTCTGGAAGGCTCCTCAGGCAGAAAGCCAGAGGTCTGCACACTACCCCCCCCCCCAATCCACCCCACCCACCCCGATGGCCCTGGTCTACACCAGAACCAGGCTTTCTTTCTGACAAGTGCAGGGGGGAGGGGACTGGAGGCAGCAGGGAGTGGGTAGGGCGAGCCAGGTCTGGGTGGCGGTCCCCTTGGGGGGACGGGGGCTGCTTCCCGGTACTTTGCTGTCGTGAAATCTGTGCTGTGTTTCTTCCCCTCTCTCGGTCTCCCCGGAACCTCTCCCCACCCCTGGACTGCCCTCTGCCGTGGTCCTGTTCCCTCCAGCCGCAGAGGGGAAGGCGTACAGCTCGGACGAGGAGAAGCTGGAGACCCCCGGGGGCGACCTGGCGGGCAGTGAGCTGGAGGAGGAGGGCTCCGGCGACAGCGAAGAGGACAGCTTCCTGGACGGAGCGGCCGGCGGCCCCGGGCCGCACCTGGGACCCAAGCCGCAGCTGAAGGAGGGCCTGGGGACTGGCGCCGAGGAGGGGGTGCCCGGGGCCGGGGCCGCAGCGCCCGGGGGCAAGAGCCGGCGGCGGCGCACGGCCTTTACCAGCGAGCAGCTCCTGGAGCTGGAGAAGGAGTTTCACTGCAAGAAGTACCTCTCTCTGACCGAGCGCTCGCAGATCGCCCACGCCCTCAAGCTCAGCGAGGTGCAGGTGAAGATCTGGTTCCAGAACCGCCGGGCCAAGTGGAAGCGCATCAAAGCCGGCAACATTAGCAGCCGCTCCGGGGAGCCCGTGCGGAACCCCAAGATCGTGGTGCCCATCCCCGTGCACGTTAACAGGTTCGCCGTGCGCAGCCAGCACCAGCAGATGGAGCAGGGGGCCCGGCCCTGACACTAGACCCTCGCCCGGCCAGGGGGGAAGGCATGGCCCAGACTGCTCGGAGGCGCCCAGGACCAGGACCCGCGGGCTGCCCGAGGACTTCTTTGGGGTGGGGGTGGGGCTGTTGAGATCAGGGTGACCGCAGGGCGGGTGGGGGTCAGACACTCCTGGCCGCAAGGCTTCTGCGATGACCTCGGCAGGGGGACCGGGAACCCCAGGGTGTGATGCTAAGCTCACACCGGCTATTTATTTCCTGTAAAACTTGTATATATCGGACACGTGTCTATTGGTACCCCCAAAGGGGCTGGGAAGTTCCGTTCTCTGTGTCGGTGCCCACCGACCTGTCACCGGGACGCACGGACTGAGCAATGTAACCACGCCTGGACTCCTGAGCGATCCCAACCCTCGCATCCTCGCCCATCGAAGCTACCTCCATGGCTGCCCCGTGTCCACTCCACACCAACGCCTGCCCAGCGTGACCTCCCCGACACAGCCCAGCTTCCCGCCCCGCCCCCCGGGGGGCAGAGGACCCACTTCGCGAGTGCCCAGCCGGGGAGGGGGCGGGGGAGGAGGCCCCGCCCACATGCGCTCCGTCCAGGCCTCTGTTCCAGGGGCGAGGCTGTCAGAGGCGGGGCCGGGACCCGGTCCGTCTCCACTTGTGAACTCAATAAATTATTTTCCACGTAAAGGGCGTGACCACAGGGTCCATTTCTGCCGCCCGACGACGTCCTGACGCAAGGACCATCAGAGATGACCTGTAGGGAGGCAGGCCCGTGCCCAGTTCTCCAGCCTGACCGCAGGAGGCAGGACGGACGCGAGGCTTCTCCTGCAGCGCGTGCACGTAGGCGGGGCAGTAGGCCAAGGAACAGACAAAAGGGTGGGGGTAGGGGTGGGGGAGGGCATTGCAGAGTGGAAGGCTGGTTCCAGGAGGGTCTGTTCTGTGGGGAGCTCAGGGTTTAGAGTTAGGGGGGGCGTGTCGAGGGACACGAGTGGACGGAAACTGGGCTGGAGGCTTCCGTGGCACCGAGGGAAACAAGGCCAACTCTGGCCACTTGCTATCTGCCCCCCCATCCTCCCCCCAAGAAGGTGCTGTTCCATCCAAACCCTACCTGGGGGGTGGGAGGTGGGGAGCACGGAAACTGGGGACGGACTGCAGAAGGCAGGCCCAGTGGCCTCTTAGGAATGGCCGGCAGGCGCCTGCCGGCTGACTCCCTGCTGTGTCTGAGAGGAATCATGTCTCACGGACCCTGGCCGGCCACCTCGGCGTCCTCAGGGCGCCAATCCTGGCTGCTTTGGGCGTTGGAGGCTTCGGGGAGCCTGGGGGAGACCCTTGGGCGGCTTCTGTCCCTTGGCTGGCTTTTGGTAAGGATGCCTGGATAGGCACGTCTGCTTGCCCCCTGGGCCGAGAGCATGTGGTCCAGCCATGCCCGCCCGACAGAGATCAAGGGTAGGCCTGCCGGGAGCCAGGGAGCCATTGAGATGCAGTCCCCAGGAGCTGGACCAGGCAGCAGCTGGAGATCCCACGAAAAACCCATCAGATCGGAGGAGGGTCTCTGGGCGCTGCCTGTGTCCAGCTGGGGACGGCCGAGGCAGGCAGGGCCAGCAGCTGGAACAAGGCCACTGCTTCTTCGTGACTGCAGTCCGCAATACTCAGCCAGCCTGGCTTCTCTTCCGGCCCTTTCTCCACCCGTTTCTCCACGTACCCACGACCCTGACCTTGGTCCAGTCTTCACAGGTACTTAAGGTTCGGGTGGGGAAAACCATCACAGGTCACTGCCTCTGAGGGGGGTCACCGGTGCTCACCCACCCAGGCGGGTGCTCACGCCCAGCCCCTGCCCAGCCCGGACCACCGCCCCGGGAAGGCTTGCCTGAGAGAACCATCAAGAGAAGGGGCTTCCTTCTTAGGAAGAGTCAAAGAGGTGGCTCAGCAGAACATCGATGAGGATGTGAGGGTTCCCCGAGGTGGGAGGAGCACCTGGACAAGGGGGTGTGGAGCAAGAAGCAGCTCCTGGGTCTCCGGCTTCGGTCTCACTGCCACCCGGGGCTCCTGGACACACCTGCAAGGCTAAGGCTGGAGCAGTGACCATGGGGCGGGGGTGGGGTGGGAGGTGACGTGGAACTCGGGCCACAGAGACGAGGGCTGAGAGCTCAGAGCCAAAGTGAGAAGACGGGCGAAGCAGGGGCGACGGGAGGGGGGGGTGAGTTCGGAGAGAGAGAAGAGGCACACAAGGGCTACACTCAGCCTGGTTTATTGGCTCATCATACACACGCACATACACACACACAAAATATGTACACAACATAAATATTCCAATATACAATTTTACATGGGACTTAAGAGACCACTCCTGTCTCTCTTCCCTCCCTCCCCCGCAGCGGCTCCCTAACCTAGGGCCCCTTTCCCGGTTCAGGATGAAGCCTCCCAAGGAACTGGCGGTCAGAGGTAGGCTATCTGGAGGAGAGGACAGGTACCTCTACAGGGCCCGGCCCCTTCCCATAGCACCGACAGGGCTGAGGGCCAAGTGCCTCCCCTCCCGCTGCCGTGAGCTGCAGTATGAATCCCAAACCTCCCCTGGACCCACTCTCTCTCTCCCCCACCCCCCTTTTTCTCCATCATCTCCTCTGTGCCTCGACTCCCCCGGTTCCCTCCTTCCCACTTCTCACGGTCTCCAGCTCTCAGCCTCCGCGTCCCTGTCTTCTCAGTGCCTGCAAAGAGGCGGGCGGGCAAAGCTGCACAAGTCCTCCCGGCCCCCGGGCCTCATAGAAGGCTGGGGCTGCGGTGCAGCTCGGCAGAGGGGTGGGGGCCACCGGTGGGCTCTCGGCTGGGGGTGGGCGCTAAGCCACAGCCCTCCCCGGGGCAGCCGTGCTGGAGTAAGATGTCTGCGCATTCCTGGCTGCCGGCCCGGCGGGCATAAGCCAGAGGGGTCAGGCCCCGGGCGTCCTGGCTCCTCACATCCACCCCGTACTGTGGAGAGAGCACAATTTCCCCAGGGGCGTCAGAGGGGTGGGGATGAAGGGTGAGGTGGTCAGAGGTGCGGGCAGCGGGTTCTGGCCCCAGGTGCGTGTGCGCCCGTGCCCAGCACTCACCCAGATGAGCAGCTGCGTGAAGACCACGTTAGCCATGGCGCTGGAGAGGTGCAGCGCGGTGCGCCCGTCGCCGTCCCCATACGTCTCGTTCACCTCCTCCTTGGACCCGTGGGCCAGCAGGGTCACCAGCAGCCGCAGGTCGTCTTCCACCACGGCCCGCAGCAGCTGCTGCCCCAGGGGCACGTCTGAGCCTGGCAGGGGTGCCAGGAAGAGCCTCTGCTCATACTTGGCCCGAATCCACTGTTCCTTCTCCTCCCTGCAACCACAGTCCGCCAGGGGTCAGACAGGGAAGGGCCACCCAAGGGCGCCAGCCAGCTCCACAGGGGGGTGGGGGGTGGGGGGTGGCGGTGAGGAGCTGTTAGTGCACGACGGTCACATGCAGCGGAGAGGAGGAACAGACCTAGGACCCTCTTAGGCCTCACCCGAGGGGGGTGGGGGGCTGCTGAGAGGGAAGAGCACACACGGGTGGCCCTGCAGTGGCGGCCTGAGGGGTTTATCTGGCCATCTAAACCCTCTCTGATTGGCAGGAGCTGGACCGGACACGCGGCCGCAGTTATCTGCCGCCCTTTCTCCCCATCTCTGCTGGCTGGCTGCGGCCCGCCTTGGCGATAGCGGCCTGCACATGCGCTGACTCCTGGCCCCTGACCCGTGATAAGGCTCAGAAAGGACTGAGAGGGACCCAGTTGTCGGGACGGGCGAGCTGAGTGACAGGCGCAGGAGGGAGGAGGGGCACCCCCAGGAGCCAGCAACCCAGAAAGCAATAGACACTGTCACTCTGATGGCCCCTAACTGGGACCCACCCTCCCCCTCCCTTCCAGCCACTCTCACCTGGGGTCCAACAATCCCCACCCCTACGGGTGGGGGGGAGGGAGAGTAGGGGGTGGGTGGGGTGTCGGCTCACCTGCCAGCTTCAGGCCCCGGCTTGGCGTAGCCCTCCAACGAGCCCTCCCAGACACTGTTGGCGAGGGCGTTGCCCATGGCGGTCATGACGGCCAGCAGCTCGGGGGGCCAGTCGTCGAGGTCAAGGGAGCGCACGCGGGACAGGTGTGCGCCCAGGTGCCGGTGGATGCCCGAGCACTCGATACACATCAGGGCACCCAGGTTCAGGCTGGCCCAGTCTGGATCTAGCGGGGAGAGGGGCCGGTAGGGTAGGACGCAGGGGCATCGCAGGGCCGGTCAAGGGCACGGTCAGGGGAGGCCTCTGCCCTCTCCTCCCTGCAGTATCCGGGTCTTTTCTAAAGACCCCACCTTCACGCTGCTCCCTGGCACCCCCCCACCCCCCCACCCCCCGCCCCGCCCTCCCGGGTCGCGCTCCACCCCCGACTCACTGGGCGCGTCGCAGTCAATGCAAAAACTGTTGCCCCGCACGGTCCGGACGGCTTGCACGGCGGCCGCGGCGTTCTGATTCCCCACTCGGGCCTGCCGCACAGGGCGGGTGGGAGGGGAGAGACGGGGGGGGGGCGGGTTCAGGCACTGCCGGCCCCGCGCCCCCACCCCGGGCCTCGCGGTGCCTCACCTTGTCCTTGGCGCTGCGGCAGCCCTGCAGGCTGGCCAGGATCTGGGCTTGGACGCTCTGCACCCACAGCTCCCGCTCCTCCGCGGTGGACGCTTCGAAGTGCCACGTCTGGCCCGTGAGCGACACCACCACGAACTCAAAGGACTCCTCCGCGTCTGCGGGCGGGACGCGCGCGCGCGCGCACTGAGCGCAAGCACGGAGAGGCCACCCCACGCCACCCGGAAACTTCGCTCTTCGCTGGGCCACATTCCCACCCCCCCACCCCCACGCCAACTGCCGCGGAGCTCTGGACCGCGCACCCCAACCTCTCTCCTCTGCCACCTCCTGCGGTCTCCGAACAGGGGCTGGGGCCTGGGTCCCCCTGGCCCACCCACGGCGGGCAGAGGGAGGGGGTGGGGGTGGAAGGGGCAGCGCGTGTGTGTGTGTGTGTGTGTGTGTGTGTGTCTGCAGAGGTGCAGTGGGTGCTGGGAGGCCCGTGCTGGAGGGTGGGGGAGGCGGCTGTGGGCACCATCCGTACATGTCAGCTGCAGCCGCCTCATTTTGCAGCTCATTAAACCCAATATTCCTGACAGCGTCGGCGTGGGGCCCCTGGGAGCGGAGCCCCTCCCCCACTACCCTGGCGGAGACAGGCAGGAGGGCAAGGAAGTCGGGGGGCGGGAAGGAGAGGTTCCTCCATGAACGGGGGTGGGGGGGGTATGTGAACAGAAGGATCTGTGGTGATGAGCTGGGGGGGGGGGGCGGGGTGGTCCAGGGGGAGACACAACAGGTGGCCAGGAGCCCAGGCAGGTATGGGAGGTCACGCCACACTCGCCTCTCTGCTCCTGAAGCCACCGGCCCAGGAGCGGTCCATCGGACTATGCCTGCCCTGGGGGCTGGCAAAACAAAGGGGTGGGCAAAGCTGCTCAAGGGCAGTCTCTGGGCATCTGTCCTGGGGTCCTGCAACCTCTGGCCCTCCTGGCCTGGGCTCTGTTCTCAGGGGCTCAGAGTTAGCTGTCCTCTTCTTCTTTTTTTTTTTTTTTTTTTAAGGCATCACTGCCCTCAGGTGGTGGGAGTAGGAGGCCCAGGTTAGCTGCCTTCTTGAGGAAATGAAACGGGCACT
>PVJH01029993.1:0-25323 GCA_004026705.1 Nesogale talazaci
ATAACAGGAGACTACTATCAATCATGTCTATGAAGATACTCTCACCCTCTATGAAATAATAAATGACACAGACTCTCATTAATCATCATGTCTCTATCTCGGCTTCATGTAGCCCTTCCTGCTGAGTGCAGATGTGAAACCCTATTGCTTGGCAACCTTTTCATGAAATTCTAGCATAAAGCACAACTTTATTTATAATAATAATGGAAGAGGAAAGGAAAATAAATATATCTTAAATAATATCAATAAATTAATGCAAAAAGTAATATTATGAAAACTTACTAAATTATCACATGGGCTCCAGAGACAATCCATCTTCTCTGTTTTCCAAACCATTGTGTGTTATTAGAATACATAGATTCTCCCAGAGAACTTACTAAACAGGTAGATCAAGGAATCAATTATAACATTCTATCATCCTTTCAGGGGCACGCACACAGAGTACAGATTTGGGATGAAATTCTTTGACATAAGTGATTCATAATTTGGACAGAAATTTTTTTTGCATAAGCTACTCTTTTACATTAAATAAATTTCTTTCCCTAGAATACTAGAAACCAACTCTGTCTCTATTTTATTCATCAAACACCATCTGCTTCAAATCCCCTGATCACTTTTTTTTAATGTCACAAATATTGCTTTTCCTAGAAATAGATTCAATTTGAATATTAACATGGAGCCAGCTTCCTGGGAGTGCTGTGGAATATGCTCCTTTGGAATGAAATCAAAGCAAGTGATAGCAAAAAGGAACGTGGATTGCATGAGGACTAAGCAAAGGCTTCCTCCAGCTCTGGAGGAGCACTGAAAGCTGGATGTCCCAGCTGAGAAAGTCAATGATGCAATGTGTGTACGATGCTGCACCCCATCATTTGACAGACATTACATACTGGCTGTTCTGCAAAGTGGTGTAGCCTTGAGCCAGGTAGCATTCTCTGAAGTAAGCCAATTTTTTGATACTACAGAGATGTGAAGTTATTCAGTACCAGTATGTCTAATAATCGAAGCCTCAGAATCTCAAAGGTAAATTTAAGTAATATATGACAGGAATAAATGCATCTTATTTATACTTATTTATATTTATTTTCATCAAATATTCCCCTTTCTAATAATAAGAGCCCATTATAGCTATTCACTTCTTCACATGTACTTTATGATCTATATAAATTCTTTGGAGGGAGTTTAATGACTTTCTTTGTGTGATTTAAAAAGAGCATGAAATTAAATGAGTAGGCAATAAAGTATGCATGTTGCTGTTAACTCTTGTCCAGAGCACCCTGCCACCATGCTCATGGTGACTCTATGGACAATGGAATAATATTTTGCCTAGTCTGGACCATCTTTATGATCAGTTGAGAATCATGTCATTGGCGCAAATCAGTGTCACTGGTGAGTGTTTTGGAGTCGCTTGCAAGGCTGATCTTCCTAGCCTCTCTTACTTTGGATGTTCTGTTAAAGTCTCTTCACTACCTTAGCAATATGCAATATTTAAACTTTTTTCTTTACCAGGGATAGCGTGAATGCAGCACTCCACTACTATGAATTGTGCAGTTGAGTTTCTCAAATTTTGGGAAATTACGGGGGTTAGAACACCTGGAGTGCAATTGGTGAACCTTGTCCTGGGAAACCACCTTCATGATCATGGTATCTCCACTGCCAGGTAATTATAATATTTAAACTTTTGTGAAGATCATTTTAAGCAAATGTAATGGAGCAATGTAATGTGATCTCCATATATTCATCTCCATATATTCATCCCCATCTTCAAAAATCCTTAATATTCAAATTTTCCATATATGAATTTAAAGCAGTATTTCACCCATAAGCAATAAATAAAAATATATCTGAGTTGACTGGTGGCTGCAAATGGGGCATATTGGTCAGACTGAAAATTGGGGTCTCCCTCTTAAAGGCAAGTGCTCCCATTGAACCACAAATAACCCAGAAGAATGCGTGAATATACATATATCAATTATACAAATATAAATCATTTGCCCTTTGGGAATAAGGATAGAAACATATAGTTACTTGAATATGCAATGTGTTAGCAATAAAGTGTTTATTAAAAGTTATTGCACTAATTATATATAAGTGAAGATTAATAAAATCCTGTATTCAGATGCAATTTTATTTTATTACTTAAAAGTAAAATTTGCTTTAACATACATATACAATGAACAAAAATATTAGGATATCAGTAACTGTTAAAGATGGATGTTGGATATGTTGAAATTATTATACTGCTATCTTATATTTATGAGTTTGCAGATAACTTTAATAAACTTGTTTAAATATTCATATCAGAGAGAAAATGAATACAAAAGGGTATCCATGATTTTCTCTTTGTCACAAAATAATAAAATATTATATATTATATTATATATTTATTGGATTATTTTTCATAATCAATAAGGAAAATAATTCAATTCTGAGGGGAAAATATACTGAAGGCTTAACAACAGCATACAGGTTAAGAACCATGAAGTTAACTTCTAAATTTATACAATTTGTTTAAGAGTGTAATTTTATATACAACATATAAATTAATAAATTTATACAGCTCATGTGTGACTGCAATACTTTTTTAAATGTTTTTTTAAACTTATACATGACAGCCATATGACAAGATGATTCAAATTATTGACATCACTTCTAATTCACTGAGGGGTTAGTATTTGAAAGTATATACATGCATCTATATTCACACGTTTTCTAGGTCTTTATCTTATTTTACTTGTGCTTGATTATCATGCTCAAATGCATTACCTGCCCTTATATGTTCTCCCAAATCTCCTTTTCTCCTCTCCTTTCCACTTTCAGATATATCTACAGAAAAACATTCATGATAGTGACTGCTCTGGAATACTAAATACTGCATAGTCATTGATATAGTCATGACAACATCAGATATTGTTTTATTTAAAACATCACCTGATTTTAATGACTCCTTTCAATTTATTTACACTTTATCTATCTGGATCTGGCTTTATTGATTATTAATACAAGCATTACAGTTTGTCATGCTTATAAATAGCTATTGCATGTTTCATAACACACATGACTGGAGTGAAAAGATAATGATACACTACACTGTAAAACTCCATGCTAATGTCTTCATACTGGCCACAGTCTGATGGTAATTAACTTTAAATATAATAGTTGTGCAATCAATTCTAATATTAAAATATATGAATAAGCAGGCTTTCTTCAATTCTTAGAATAGAAAAAACAAAACAGAGATAGTAGAAGATAATAAACACTAGATGTGATGGTGAGAATTTACCTCCATGAGGGAGGTAGTGTCACGAGGGGCTGGATTTCAGGTTTTCATCAGTGTGTGCTCACATCCAGGAGGGAGACAAAGGGAGACTCACCACAGAAGTCTTGCATTCCGTAGGAGGATTTGAGGATGTGGGGGGAGTGGAGGATACTGATACTATTATGTAGTTCTTCCCTCCATCACTTGAAAAGCATTTCTTTCCTTGTTAGATGCTGTGATTTTAGGACCAGGGATGTCATTCTTGAGTGCCAGAAACAGTGGTGACCTTTCAAAAGACACTGTAACTCTACCCCTGAAAGTGTTTGTGAGAAGTTTCAAAGGGTCAGTATGGGAATGTTTCAAAGGGAATGGGCCCTCTCCACATCTGGCAAAATTGTGGTGGACTGTGAATAGTGTTGCATTGCCAAGTAGCCAATATAGTCCACTAAATCTGTGCCTCTGTCGTCTTGAGCTGAAACAGCCATGTTGGTGTGGTAGATGTCAGTTAGAAAACCACCAGCATCTGTGAGGGAGAAAGACTGGATTTTCTACTCCAGAATTAGTTGCAGTCACATGAACCAATAGGAGTTAGCATTGCCTCCCTGGAAGTGAGTATGAAACCCCTACTCAACACAAATAGGAATGGATTAAAGAAGAAGCATTTTCTAAATTACTTGCTACCAGTAATCTGGCATGGCAATTGAACTTCATGTCCTGTCCCAATGTAAAATCTGAATAAAAATAAAGGAGAAATGGTAGTTGAATGTAAAAAACTAAATAAATGGAGTTTACAGTGGAGAAGCTCTAACATTATGCATTTTTTTCTAGAGAGACTTGGAAGACGAGATTAATCTTCCAGTTCATTTATGAATGGATTAATGAGTAGAAGACCCAGGGGATGGTCTAACTTATACTCTCTAAATATGACCCTTTCACTCATAATCTATTATGTGATATGTTATGATTCTGAATTTCATGAGCCTATGGCTATCATCTCATTTTGGAGGGCATTCTTTTAGTATGGGTAGATGAGAGAAACAAATTCATAAACAAGCATATGTATATAAGGGAGAAGCTTATCTACAAAAGAAATGGAACATTGAGAAATCATCAGAAGCAAGTCCAGTCTCAGCCCATAAGTCCTATATTAGACCATATGTCCAATACCAATCCATAAGTCTTCTTCAGATTCACGAAGCACATGCAATAATGCCAAGACAATCACAGGCCAGTGGGAGTCTTATGTATCTAGTGGTGCTAAAAGCATCTCAGCACTGATAGGGGCCTCTCTGGTCTTTCTCAAGCATCTCAGCACTGGCAAGAATCTCTATGTGGCTTTTCTGGCTTCAGAGATCTGGTTCCATCAGGGAAAACCCATGTGGCTTCTCCTTCAGCTCCTCCAGGTTCCAGGATTTGGGGTCTATCAGCATGCTGCCATGCTGTCTTGTCAGAACATCTCCAAGGGACTTATCTTTAAGTCTTTCAACTCCAATTGGAAATTACCCTAAGATATCCCAGAATTCTCAGGAGTAAGCCATGTCCACACAGAAGTCTCATTGGCTATCTCCAGATTGACAGGCTAGATTCCACCCCTACACTCCCAATCCTCAAACTGACACAAGAGTACATGTGTCATTATCTACAGTCCTACAGTCATTATCTGCTAAGAAGCATGAAAGGGATGAGATTAAGATATGACCATACTAGACGGCTTGAAATAGTACTTAACCTTTGTTAATGATTTTCTTAGTTACTATTACTTATGATGGATTTTAGCAATTATATGCTACAGACCAGAGAAGAAAGGCTGCTACTTGAGTGGCTTTGGAAAAAGCTGATCTGATTGAGATCAGGAGGTGGTCACACTTACTAGAAACCTCCTTCCAGAGACCTCAGGTCATATGTACATAGGTAATACATAGTCCAGGGTAAATAACAGATGATTATATTAGGGTGGAGATTGTATATATATATAATATTATGTATAATCTATATTAATTTGACTGCCTCATGCATAGGCAATGTAGCTGTCAATAAATGATGTTTACCACTATTGATTGGTCTGATAAGAAAGTAGGGGGGTGGACATTGGTAGGATTTGCCTGGGAATGACTGTAACACATAGAAATCGAGTTGACTACATCTGTGGGAAAACATAATGGAGAAACACAATATCAGCAGCTAAAACCAGATGAGTATCTGGCTTTGCAGCAGAACATATATTGCTCATATGTAAGCTCAGAATAAAGCTGAAGAGAATTAGAAGAAGTCTACAGGAGCCAAAAATGCAGCCCACTTCAAATTTGAGACCATCTCAAGAGTAGCTGTGACACCTTGAACAATCATAACAGAAGACTTGACGAGCTGTGAGAGGTTGGGGCAGTTACATAGTCTCCTGCCAGTTGTGCCAGGGTGGAGTCTAGCTTCACGACCTCTAAATGGGTTTAGGACAGGCCTGCAAAGAGGCTCTTAAAGAAGCCCCACCCAGTGCTTTGGAGTACCCAGGACACTTGCTTTACAAAGAGACTTGTCTATTGGACTGCTGTTGACAGTGAGGGGGAAAAAAAAGGACCCCTCCCCTTTTTAATTTATTTTGAATCAGTGATTTATATGAGAAGCTAGAAAAAAAATGGAGAAATAAAGAAACTGTCCCTTCTAGGATTGAACGTTAAAAAGAACTCTGAGCAGGTTGAAATGCTTGCAAAAGGACAATCTATATCGATTTGTTGAGTGGAAGTAAGAGAAATGCACAATAAAGAGAAGAGTTGAGTCTGGCCCTTGACCCCCATGTACCTGGAGAAGATTAGAGTGGGTTGACAGGTCAGAAATTCATAACCTAGCCCCAAAGGGCTTGAATTATTGATAATTTGTTGTGGGGCCCATGGTTTAAGGTGAGGCATCCAGTGGGCACCCTGGTGAGGCTAAGTGAGGTATCCCACATTGAGTTGAGCAGAACCTGACCAGATGAAGAGAAGAATTTTGAACCTATGAGCTTCTGCATATTGTTGCTGACTTGATGGACAGCCTGTCCTGATTTGACTTTGTGTATGGATGCAGAATTCACAAGGTTCCAACTGGAAAGAAGATTCTTCACATGAAAAATCTGATAGTTCCTCAGGGCACTGGATTGATGTTGTGGGCAGTATAGAAACTGAATGTCCAAATTGTGTGAATAAAAGGATAAAGTGGCTGACTCACAAACTATCATAAGTAATGGAATAGATTCATTGGATTATGGTGTAGGTTATCACTTAACTGCAATTTTTAGGGATAGAATGTTGTGTTGTTTACTTATAGGATATTATGTTTACACCAGGCTTTAGCACATAGTGAGTTGCATGCATTTTAGTTTTATCCTGTTATATACAGATACAATTTTATTATTGTTTTTTAAAAATTGTGTATGGCTAAAGCACTGTGTAAAATGTCAAGTTGACAAGGGGTAGTCTGTGGCAGTTACATAATCTCCTGTCAACTTGTGAAGGGGTAGAGTCTAGCCTGCCAATCAGGTCATACCTTGAGGGCTTCATTTGGAGGTGTGAAGAAGGTAAATATCTTACTGGAGGCCAGATACACTTTCTGTTTCTCTTCCTACAAGATATTCCTTTTATCAATCCACATGGAGCTATACTAAGGTGACCAGACATCCCATTTTTTTTAATAATTTAACAACATCCAGTGGTGTATAAAAATTAAAATAAATATATTACAATGCTATTTTTTGTATTCTATGAAAACTTTTCTTGCTCCATATAAATCAAATTTTGTTTTTGATTTTTTTTGTCATCACTGCCCTCTGGTGGTTGTGGCAGCTACCCAGTGCTTCTCCTGAGAGCCGCCACTGGATTTGAACTGCCATGCTCATGGGCTGCAGTTCCCGCACTCAACCACTAACACACCTGGGCCCAGCCCTAAACCAAATTTTTAATCAAGAACCCCACCTCCCATCCCTGGTCAATGGTGTTCTGCTTAAAATCTGGTCACTTTAAGGTGGAGGCAGAGTCCTAGAGCTGGAAATGCCACATGGAGACCCATTCCAGTTCTGAGATATTTCTACCCCCACTGAATTCACAAGACTTTCAACCTCAGCCTGTGTTCTTTCTGTATTTGATGTCTTTGCATGTGTTGTGTTCATCTGAAGAGGAATTTACAGCTTGGTATCAGATATATGGGCTAATAGTGGCATTATGGATTTGATCCGGACTGGACTTGGGTTTTTTAAAATATATAGTTGCTATCATATAAAACTTTATATTATACACATATGAATGTCAATGAATTTATTTCTCTAGTCAACCTGGACTAAAAGAGGGCATCAAAACCATCATTCATGAAAAAAGCAAAAGGTCATTAAAATGTAGAAAAGGAAGAAAAGAATAAAGTGGATGTCCGAAGAGACTGAAACTTGTTCTTTTTTAAATTAAAAATCATTTTATTGGGGGCTTGAACATCATTTTTCACAATACATAAATAAACATACTATGCTAAGCACCTTCACGTGTTCACTGCTGTTACTGTTCTTCAATCATCCACCTATTCCTAAGAGCCCCTGTTATTGGCTTTTCATTCCTTCCCCTTTTCCCCTACTCTCCCCTCCCCACCAACCCTCAATACTTTATACATCATTATTGTTCTGTCATTTCTTATACTGTCTGACCTCTCCCCCAACCCACTGCTTTGATGGCTGTCCTTCAACTAGGAGCTTATGTGTATATCCTTGCAGTTGGTTCCATCTCTCTACCCCACCTTCTCTCCACCCTTCCAGCAGGTCCAAACTAACCACTGCCCCAAAGGGGCTCACCATCTTGGTTTTAATTGTTGAGTGTCTAAAGCAAGTGAAAGAAAGGATGAATTCAGAGGTGAATAAATATTTTCAAAGAGTGACTAAAGAAGACAAAGTTAAATATTATAGTGAAATGTGAAAGGACTTAGAATTAGAAAATCAAAAGAGAATAACATGCCTAATATATCTGAAACTGAAAAAAAATCAAGAAAAAAACCAAGCCTTAAATTAAAATGCAAAATATTCTACATGCAAAATATTGAGTGAGGCATAAAACTATAAGAGAAGATGAAAAAATGCAGAGTCACTGTGCATAAGAAAAACTAGTTGATAGTCTGCCATTTCAGGAGATAATATATGGGCAAGAACCAATAGTGCTGAAGGAAGAAGTTCAGGCTGCACTGAATGTATTAGCCAAAATGAGGCCTCAGGAATTGATGGAATGGCCATTGAAATATTGAAGAAAACTGAAGAAACATAGAAGCACCCACTTGTCTATGTGAGGAATTTGGAGGACCTGGACAACTGTTGGACAAGACCTATATTTATGCCAATTCCAAAGAAAGAGGACCCAACAGAATACTCAGACTATAAAGCTACAATGTAGATAGTGTACACAAGTTAACATTTCCTTAAATCATCCACAACAGTAGCAACATGCATGAAGAGGAAACTGTCAGAAGTTCAGCCAGGATTCAGAAGAGAACATGGAATAAAAGCAGACTTTGCTGATATCAGATGGAGCCTTTTTCCACACGGAGTACTAGAGAGATATTTGTGTTTCACTGACTATACAAAGATATTAGATTGTGTGGACAGTTATAAACCTTGAATAACCTTGAGAAGAATGGTGATTCTGGAACATTTCATTGTGTTAAGGCAGAATTTTTCATGGATCAAGAGCCAATTTTGTGACCAGAACAAGGGAACATTGTATAGTTTAAAATTAAGAAAAATATACATCAGGGTTGTATCGTTGTGTCAAACTCATTCAATCATTATGCTGAGCCAGTCATCAGAGAAACTGAACTAAAAGATTTATAGCAGTGATACTCACATGCAAAGCCCTATGGAGACATTTTTAGAAATAATTATATACCTTGCGGTTGGGGGAAACCTTATTAACACCTAGGGTAAGCAGAAGATTCAACCACTGTCAGAGAAAATGAGGAAGAATTGAAGCACTTGCTGATGAAAATCAATGGTTGTAGCTCAATGTATTGGGATTACAGTTCAATATAAAGAAAATCAAAATCTTCTCAATTGGATAAATAGTATCATCTTGCTAGATGGGGAAAAGGTTGAAGTTTTCAAGAATTCTGTCTTCTATCCACAATCGATGCTCGTGACAGTAACAGTCGAGGGATCAAAGATGTACTGCATGGGGTACGACTGCTGAACAAGAGTGTTTTAGAGTGTTGAATTACGAGGGTGTTACTTAGCGGAAAAAGGTGTGCCAACCCCAAACATGGTATTCTCCACTGCAAAAGCTGCATGGGGGAAGGTGGGCATTGAATAAGGGACACCTAAGAATAATAGGTTCATTTGAATTTTGGTGCTGGAGAAGAATATTGAAGATACCATAGACTGCATAAAAATCAAACATATCAGTATTGTGAGAAGTAAGTCCAGAGTGCTCCTTAAGGGGCAACATCGAAAGACTTGTGTCTTGCATATTTTGCACATGTCCTCAGAAGAGACCAGTCCTTGGAGAAAGAAAATGTGTTTGATAAAATAGAGGGACAGCGACAAAACAGGAGAGCCCAGGGGGAGATAGATTGGGATAGTGAGTACATCAATGGGTTCAAGCATAGGGACAATTGTGAGGATGATGAAGTTCTTTGCAATGTTTTGTTCCGCTGTGCATAGGGTAGTTACACATCAGTTCTGTCTTGATGCCACCTAACAAAACAAAGGGACAGGTTTCCCTAAAACTCTATTCTGCTGCATATAAGATAAGCCTTCTCTGAAGGAGATGGGTCAATTCATCACCAGCAAGCACAAGGAGTAGAGTGCATGTTCCAGATCAGTGGCATCAAACTCAATTAAAACGCAGGCCATTTGGTGAAATAGGCAAGATTCTGTGGGCCACATCACATTCACAAATTTTATTAAATTTATATTTCGAAGTGAGGATTCAGGAATATCAATAGGATGATTAAATCACTATATAATTGTTTTTATTTAAACATTTATTTCATCCAATGTAATTATAAGCTAAAATTATCCTGTTTACCCTAAACTTGCTAGCACTTTCCTCTCACCAATTTTCTAATATCTGGATTCAAAGACTGAAAAGAGACAATTTTTATTAAGGCAGATAGATGTTTTTCAGTTAACCTTTTTCTTAATTTCTTTTTTTCCTCTAACTTTTTTTTTTAATTTCATGGATGGAAATAGTTGCAGCAAACTTTTCATTTTCTGGGTATTTCTCATCTAAATAAGAATATATTTTGGCAATTCTTACTTCTTGATATTTATGTTTTAAAACTGAATCATTCTGAAGAACAATTAATTCAAAATCTTGAATAAAGTACTTAAAGAAATAAATTAACATTTTTGACAAAAGTACTTAAAAGCAGAGATAGAATATATAATATCTGTAATCTAACAAAGGAAATCTAACCGATTCCACTAACATATCAATATACACTTTAAGATGCATATAATTTAATGCTAACTTAAAAAAAATCCAACTAGTACACATTTTAACTTACCTTTCACATTTTGACCAGAAAATCTAACAAAGTAACTAATAAAAAACACACAATGTTGGACAGCTAACAAACATGATGCACAATTGCCATGGCTTCCCTCGAAAAATGTTAACTAGTTCTGCCACTTAAGCCAGAATGCTCTTGTTAATGTTTCTGTTACTGGGACATGTTGACATTGCACTGAGACACTGAGACTGGCAGACATATTACTTCCAACCATTGCCCGAACTTAGTCAGTGCATTTATAGACATCAACCGGCCCTCAGGAAAGGCACTGGGCCACATGTAGACTCATCTTCATTAGTTAAAGGGCTAAGAGGGAATTGTGTATACATATTGGCACGATCTCTCCTGTTCCCATACAGCTATTTTCTTCATAACATTTTTTTCTATTTTCATTTTATTTCATAGCTTTGCAGGCCACAAAAAATTACCACAGGGGCCACATGCAAGCTGCAGGCATCAGTTTGACACTCATCCCATAGACCAAGCATCTGGCTCACCTCTGTCTGACCTTCAGAATTTGTACTAAACACCATCCACCCCATGTGTGACGTTTCCTCTAACTTTCATGTGTCTCTGTAGGACACTGCAGTGATTCAAAGAACCTCCCCAAAAGGCAATATTCTCAAAATAGGAATGAAAGGGAAATGGAGCAGTCTAATATCTTGAAATTGTTAGACATTTGGAACTTCAATCTCCAAACCTTGGGACTAGTTTGATATTAAATCTTACAAAATAAATAATTAACACGATATGAGTTGCATTATTTTGAGCATCTCCTTATGTTCTGAAGTTGTTTTCATTTGAAAGGTGAATTGCTTTTTCATCTACAACTCGTTACATGTTCCCATACAGCTCTTAATTTAGGTACTGTCTTGTTCCAGTGTCTTAAGCAATTAATCACTCCTAACTAAACAAAAGTGTGAGAACACTGTGAAAAGCATTTACATATGCTAGAAATAAACTTATATTCTAACTTTCCTGTGAAACCAAAACAAAATAGTGCTATAGACTCAGTTTCTACTTGTACCACCCTCAGTTGTCTAGAGGTGACAGCATCGTAGAATAGTGGGTTCAAGTACAGGGGCAATCGTGAGGCTAACATGGGACAAGGCAGTGTTTTGGTCTGTTGTGCATGTGGGTGCTATGGGTTGGAATTGACTGGATAGCACTTCATAACAGCAACCTCAGAACTTCCCAATGCAGGGTTTTCAGGACTGGCATCAAGCAGAAGTAAATTGCAAGGTCATTCTTCTAAGGTACTCTGCATAGTTTTGAACCGCGAACTTGGTGGTTGCCAAGTACTTGAAAATTTCTCAAAGACTCACTCAGTTTCCTCTTGCAAAGTCACTATGCATTGTTATAGCAAAAGAGGAACAGCACTGCTGACAGACGGGTGGGCTGCCTTGGCTGGCAGAGAGGGTACTCTCTGGAAGTGGTGGGCTGAGAGTATACTAAATTTGCTGTTATTAGAGATCTGTTTATTATTACTGAATTAATTTTATCTGGAGCTTTGTGAAATAATTAACTCAACTGAAGTTTAAACTTTGCATTCTAATAATAATATTTAATATTTCCCATCTTACAACTGCAGGAAAATATATGTTAGTGGATCATATTCATGTACATTCCTTGGTTTGGAAACAGAATTGAGAACAAGTCAATTCATTATACAAGAAGAAAATCCCTCTTCATGGTACTGAAATTTTCACTCCTTTTATTTTTTTTCTGTATTTCTTAAAAATAAAATAAAATACAGCAGCCTGTGTGCTAACATCTTTTTGGCCCATACAATTCAAGAGCAGAAGACAAGCTGAAGAACAGGAGAAAAGATAGGACTTCGAGTTTTTCTGTTTCATTGGATTCATATGGCATGTATAATTGATGGTCTGCACAAGAATATGTTGTAGAAAAAATAATTTTAGTAAAAGTATGTGAACTACATTTCAATCAATCTATAAGGAATGTTCATCATTGAAGAAATCAAATGAAATACTGCTCTGTGTAAATCTGCATAAAACATTTTTTGCACTTTATAGTGTTAAGGAGGCAGGAGGTCACATTGAAGTCAAAGATGTGCCTGACCCAAGCCATGCTATTTTAATCCCCCTCTGTACATGTATATGTTGCACAAAGATTAAGAAAAACTGAAGAGGATTGATGCATCTAAGTTATACAATTGGTCAAGAATATTGAAAAACCATGGACTGCCAGAGGAACAATCAATTTTTTTTCAGAACAGTACAAACAGGAAAGTTCCTTAGAAGTATGAATAATGAGATATTTCATCTCTTTAAACATAATATGAGGAGAGGCAAATTCCTGAAAAAGACCAGCATACTTGGTCAAGTATAGGAATTTCCAAAAGCAGATGGATTGAGAGAAGGGCTGCAACAATGAGCTCAAAGATAGCAATAATAAGGAAGATATCACAGGCTGTGCTGTGTATTATTCTATTGTAGAAAAAGTTGCTATAAGGCAAATGGATTCGATAGCACCGAACAACAATGTCTTACGTGAAAGCGACAAATTCATGTTTGGTTCTCTTTCATTTTCCCTTAAAAATCAGTGTTTTTGACCCAATCACACTCACTGTGATATACCTTAGTCTTCTCAAACACTGAGATTCAAGCTATCTCTTTGTCAATCCATGCCATCAACAGTGAACTTGGCAATGTAGTTGTGCTGGCATAAGTACCGGCTTAAACATACAGGTATGATGCAAGCCTTTGGTAAGGTTGCTCTGTACAGGAAGACAAGTATGTAGATGTGTAGCAAAATTTTTAATTTGATTCTCTCTTCAGATGTTTTAATGACAGTCAATAATTAATCTCTTAAAACCCTATATCCAATTGCCAGTACATTTCAAGTTATCATATATGATAACTTCATTTTCATTAATCATAGTACAACAGCCTTCCTTGGACTATCACGGTTATCTTTAAAATTAGATGATTCTTCTTTTGATGTCATTTCAATTCATATATGTAAATAATACTAAAATAAAATATAGGTAGCTAGCAGCATGGGAATTTTAGAATCAAAAGTCATCGGAAAACATGTTCATTATAACTTATATTTATTTCCTCTTAAAGCATATACAGAAGAATAAAAATAAAATTTCTAGTTAAATACAAACTTTCCTTTAAAGAGATATGGCGTTGAGGATATGCATTTTATAATCTGTTTCAAATACTGTGAAACTAATACTTTTGGGTTTTATATCAAATGAGTCATGTGGATTTGAAAGTAAATGACAATCGTTCCTTATTAATCTCTCTTTTCATGGCAGTTTTTGCACTTCTCATTTACTGTCTATTCATATTTTTGATGAGAAATGCAGACTACAGAAGTGTGTATAATATATTCACTAAGAATAACCCCAAGTATATTTTAGACAGCTATAAAGGCTAGACTGTATTATCTTTTGAAAGATCGGAACAAAGACCTTTTCAATTCACAAAGAATGAATGAAAAATTGCCCTAATTAGCTGATTTTCATCTTTAGAGAGGAGTGTAAGTTGTCTACACATTTGAAATACCAATTTTTTAGTGATTAGTTTTTATTTCTAGTTATTGTGTCCAACCACCTGCTTTCCTCTGGTCAAATGTACTCTATCTTTCTTTCAGTCACACCTTACAAAAACGCAGTTTAATTTAAATATAAATAACACTGAGTTTCAATTTGTCATAACAGACATTGTTCTTAATGGTGTGAGAACAACTCTCTATTCAAAGAGGTAATACAACACTTCTAATTCTCCCTAATGACCCATTCTTCACATCCCAATTTTCATTCTTTCCTTTTTTTTTTAAACCTCAAATATGTTTTCCTCAGTACCCTTTAACCTGCTTCTAATTTTGGTCTTGTGGTCTGTTTTCTTCAATTATTGCAATGTATTTCAAATGATATCAAGATTTCTTTGTGGTCTCTGCCCTCCCTGGCTTCTGTCAAGGTCATTAATTCTAAAGTGCAGAACGCAGAACCCATTTCTTTGCTAAAGCCAAATAATGACACCGAAGTACTTGTGAGATGAAGTTCAAAGTCTTTACATTAACACTCATTAAAGAGAACCTGTTTCCTTCCCTGATAATCTCTTTAAATATAGCTCCTTGTGCAGCCTTCATATCCATGTTTCTTTAAATGGCCTAGATGATATAACTCCCTGCTCTGTTTGATAATAAAGTCTCTATATCTGTGTGCTAGTTACAAGTTTGGTATTTTATGATCAATTCTGAATGAAGCCAGTATTTAGAATCATAATATCCTGTTTGAAAAGTCTTTATTTTATGGGGGGGGGGATTACTGCCCTCTGGTGGTCGTGGGAGTTACACAGCCTTGCTCCTGGAGAGTTGCTACTGGATTTGAACAGTCAAGCCCGTGGGCTGCAGTCTCACACTCAACCACTATGACACTGGGGCTCAGCCCAAAAAGTTTTATTTTAACAGGTTCATAGGCATATAGTTTATGTACTATAAAATCTAATGGTTTAATTACATTAAAAATGAGTTGTGGAATCATCAGATCTTCACTACAATAAATTTTAGAACATTGGCATCATTTTGTGGACTATTATTACTTCCTCATATGAAGAAAAATGTGACATCGGGGTTGAAGGAAATTGTATTAGTAACCTGTAATATGCAGATGATACAGCCTTGCTTGTTGAAAGTGAGGAGGACTTGAAGCACTTGCTGATAAGATCAAGGATTGCAGTCTGTGGGTTGGGTTATTCAATATAAAGACCAAATGCTTACAACTGATCAATAGGTAGCATTATAATAAATGCAGAAAAGCTTCAAGTTGTCAAGCATTTTGTCTTGCTTGAATCCACAATCTACACTTATGGACATGGCAGCCAAGAGGTTAAAATATGTGTTGCCTTAGGTAAATCATCTGCACGAGAACTCTTCAGAGTATTGAAAAACAATCATGTTACTTTGAGGAATAAGATGCACCTTATTCAAGCCATAGTATTTTCCATAGTTTCATATACATGTGAGAGCTGGGTATTTCATAAAAAAGATCGAATTTTGGTGCTGCAGAATATTGAAACTATCATGGAATGCTGACAGAGCAAACCAGACAGTCTTGGAAGAACTACAACTACAGTGCATCTTAGCAGCAAATTTAGAAAGACTTTATTTTGTATATTTTGGACACGTTATAAGGAGAGACCAGTTCTGTGGGAAAGGCATCAAACTTGGTAAAGTAGAAGGACAGCAGAACAGAGTGAGGATCTGATTGAGGTGAATTAACACAGGGGTTGCTACAATGGGTTCAGATAGGAACAGTTATGGGCATGGTGCCGAATGATACTGTTTTATTCTGCTTTGCATAGGGCAGCTTTGGATTGGAACTGATTCAATGACACCTAAACAATAACAACAGTAAGAAGTTGTGGCAGTCACCTGATCTGGTGTCAGTTTGAGGATAGAGAGTGTAGGGGTGGAGTCTAGCCTGTCAATCTGGAGATAGTCAATGAGAACTCTGTGTGGCCATGACCTTCTCCTGAGAATTCTAAGAAATGTGGTAATTCTTTCTTGAAGACAGGAGACACTATTTCTCTAGGCTCACTCTCTGGGAGACATTGAAGGTGACAAGACACATGGCAGCATGATGATAGACCCTGAGCACTGGAAACTGGAGGAGTCACAGGGAGACCCCTGCCAGCTCTCAGGTGCTTCTACTGCCACTGGATACAAAAGACTCTACACCCACAGGCCTATGGTTGTCCTGGTGTCATTGTATGTGTTTTGTGAGTCTGAAGAGAACTTATGGATTGGTGTTGAACATATGGACTAATATTGGACTTACGGCCTTGAACTGGACTGGGCTGGGATGTTTTATTGATGTATGGTTGTTCTCCTACATAAAGCTTTCTTATATACATAAGAGTTTCTATGGATTTATTTCTCCAGTCTACCCTAACACAGAAATCTTCACAGGACCTGATTGTCCATCTTTCTTCCCTGCTGCAGCAGGTAGTTTTGAATTGACCTTGCATCTAGCTCTTGTATATTTATTGGACAGGGTTCCAGTGATTTTATATGTAAAAATATGAAATATGTGTGGAATATTCCATTTCTATTATGTGAAAGGTTATAAGCATTTTGTCAACTGAAGCAAAAGACCCAGGTATTCTATGCAAGAAAGACCCCACAAATATTTTTTTATATTATAAATAAAGAAAAATCATATATGCATAAGCTATCCTGTAACACTGTGCTTCAGGAATGCATTTTTATTTTTAAAATTACAAATGTATATTTTATTGAAAAATTAACACTGAAATTACATTTAAAGGAGATTTGATTACAAAGTTATACAATTAAGTTGAAATGACATTCTTTCCAGGGTATAACATGATCAATATAGCATTAACAATTAAAAATCCAAGTATTGATTAAACTACAAAGCTGGCCCAAGGCTGAAGATAAGCATTTGCTATTTCCTCCAGAGCTAAACAATTGTAGTAAGATTTCCTAATATATTTAAGTTCCTTCATTTCCCCTTAGCTTCTGCATTATTCTTTTGTTTTGTTTTTTAAATAATTTTATTGGGGGCTCTTACAGCTACTACAACATGCAGTACATCATTTGTATCAAGCACATTTGCACACACGTTGCCACATACATTTCCAAAAGTTTTCCACTTGAGCCCTTGACACAGCTCCTCTTTTAAAAAAAACAACTCCCCTTTCCCATCCCCCCTCCTTTTTTTAATGAATCATTTTATTGGGGGCCCATACAACTCACATCATAATCCCTAACAACATCAGTTGTATGCAGGCCACTTTAACACACCCATTGCCATCATCACTCTCAAAACATTCTCCCTCCCTCCAGGCCCCCATTATCAGCTCCCTATATTACTCTTTCTCTCCCCCTTCCCCTTGAACCCTTAGTAATTTACAAATTGTTATTTTTTTTCATCCTGTACACTGTACAATGTGTCCCAACACTCGCTTCCCTGTTGTCTGTGTCCCAGAGAGGAGGCTACATGTAGATCCCTGAAGTTGGTTCTCCCTTTCTATTCCTCCATGCCTCCACCCTCCTGGTATTACCACTCCTAGTAAACATGCATTATTCTTTATAATTAAAATGTGCAAAAATTAAATGTTTATTTTATATTATGCTGATTTAGATTTTTATAGTAAAATTTCTTTAGGTAAATCTCATTGCAGGGAATCATGTCTTAGAAAGGGTAGTAGAGAAAGAAAATATAATAGTTTCATACCATAAAATATACTACCAGAAGTAAATGCTTTGGGGTCAATAATCAGTCACTTCTATATAGTAAAAACCCATAACAAGCCATGGTGTTTTTGAATCAGGATTCTACCTTCAAGGTCAACAGTTCAAAACCACCATCCACTCTGCAGAAGAAATACAGGGCTTTCTACTCTTCTAAAGAGTTACAATCCTGAAAAACCACAGGGGCAGTTTTACTCTGTCCTATATGGTCTCAGTCAATATGCATTCGCTCTATGGTAAGGAGATAAAATCATACCTAAAATAATACCTTAGACAGCTGAGGTGTATGCAAGGCATTCAAAATGATTTTTTTTGTCATTGCTCATTTCAAACCAAGATCTTCATGTATGTAAACATTTTCTTATATATCTCTAAAAAAGGGATGCATTGTGAATATTTCTGGAGGAATGATTCATTTCAAAGGAGCATTTTTTCATCAGTGCACAGAAAATAGACTATGGCATGTGAAGTCCCTATACCTACAAACCAAGTGACAGTAACAGAGATTATGCTTACATCATTTGATGGGTAGAGTGCAAGGTTCTCATCTTCTTACACATTGGTGTTGAAAATTGTGAAGGCACATCTTGCTTCCCAACTTCTGTGAATTCAAAAGAAGCTTCCTCTGTACTTCACAACTCAACTTTCTTTCCCTTTTACCCAGCACTATTTCTGTCATTTTGCTCAAAAATGTTGATTCCAAGAATAAGACCTAGCAATACACTAATATCCACTAATATACCCTAATATCCACTTCAGACTCAGATTCCCGGAAGCTCACATTTCAAGAGAGATGGAAGTTGACACTAGTAAGCATCAGTGAACCAGCTCTGCAAGATTGGGGATCTCACAAATATTTTTTAGTTATAAATGGGGGTCACATATCATACATACTTTAACTGGGAAGGTGAAATGACCAGATTTGGGTTTTTAAATTATTTGATTACATTCTTCCAAGAAATAAGTAGAATCCAAAATCAAAGGAGGGAAAAGCATCAGAGCAAAGTGGGAATTATGCTTAGCTGGCCAATAACACTAATATTTCCCTATTTTTTAATGGCTGCCTTTTCATTCTTACTAGTCTTTTCTTTGCTGAACATTACTTACCACTCTTGATTCAGTTAGTATTAGAAAAACTCTTGATATACCTTCTAACATCAAGGAAACACACGAGGTGGAAAACTGACATTTGAGTGGGGGAGGAAGGAAAACGCAGTCCACTTCTAAAAGCTTAGCTACTAAAAACTTTATGAATAGCAGCAGAAAAATAATGGATAAGGTATCAAAAGATGGACCTCTTAGTTTATAGGGCATTCAAAATACCACTGCCTCTTGAAAATATAGCAGACATTAAGGATGTGGATGAAGTGAATCATTCAATGTCTGCAATTTGCTGATGGGGTACAAATAAAAATGAGAAGAAATAGCTGTAAGCATCCTTTAATAATCAGAAAACTGGGATTATAATGTATTAAATTAGGAAAATTGAAAGTTGTCAAAGTTGTGCAAAGTGAAATGGAAATAATAAAGACTCATATTCTAGGCATAATATGATGAGATAGACTGATATTTGCCATGTTGAATCAGACTATCACATGTCTGTTATGCAAGTTATAAAAAAAATCAAGAGGAATGGAATTACATGTATCATAAATAAACATTTCAAGATTTATCTTGAAGAACTGTGCTACATGGGTTAGGATAATACCTACACACCAACACAAAAATCCATTTAGTACAGCTATTAAACTTATCTGTGAACCAACCACTAAGCCCAGTATTAAATTGAATCATTATACCAACTTCTTCAATCTGAAAATTTTCAAGCAAACATGAAATCAAAATGTATGATCAATGACTGGTAATTGAAATGTGAAAGGTGAAAGTCAAGAGGAAGGAACAGTAGTTTCAAAATATGGCCTTGGTGATAGAAATGAATCCAGGGATTGCAAGACCACAAGAAGTTTACAAGATCGATGACATTTTTCATATCAAGTAGCTTTTTTCAGCAACAACAACAACAACAACAACAACAACAACAGAAACTTAAGTATAAATATGGGTCCTCACGAGATAGAAGGCAACATCCATGGGAAGAGACTATGGAGACATCCGGTATCTTCAGTCAAAACAATAGTGGGGCTCACTGTGAAACAAGCAGTCTTCATATTCAAGTTCAGGCTGAATATGAGGGATTTTTTTTCAAGAATCCACAAGAGGTCAAATACATGATTGCGTATCTATCACCTGAGTTTAGAGATCGTTAAAGAACAACTATAGCACACTAAGTAAAAATTATTAAATACAAGTGTGAGAAGATATGAAGAACACATGAAGGAACAAAAAGTTTGTTAAAAAGATGGAAATGTAAAAGAAGATCAAAGTAGATGTCAGATGAGATTCAGAAATTTGACCATGAACATAGAGTAGATAAATGGAAGAACTTATGAAGTCAGTGAGTGTAAAGTTTCAAATGGCAGTTCAAAAAGGCAAAACTAGAGTGTGAAAAGACCTGGTATTAGAAAATCAAAGAGCAAGACTACATTCAGTGTATCTCAAGTTGAAAGAATTGAAGAAATAAGCATGAGGTTGAATTTGTAATTTTGAAGAATTGCAATGGCAAAATGAATAATTGAATAATGCAGGAAGCATCAAAAGAGGATGGAATACAGAGAAACATTGTAACAAAAATATTGGTTGGCTGGCTTACATCACTGAAAACCAATGGTATTGAAAGAAGAATTCAAAGCTACACAAAAGTCATTAGAGAAAATCAAGGAACCAGGAATATCTGAAATACCAATTGAAGTATTTCAAAGAGCACATGCAATCCTGGAAGCATTGAATAATTTCCATCCAGAAATTTAATATACAGTTACCTGAACAACTGACTGAAGATATTTAGTTATGTACATTGCAAAAAAAAAGTTACCCAAACAAATGGTGAAATCATCACACTCTACCTTTAATATCAGGGAGTCCTGGTGCTATAAGGGTTACCCTTTGGGCTGCTACAAGAACTACAAGATCAGTAGTTCAAAACCATCAGCCTTTCCTCAAAAAACCCCTGGGCTTTCCACTCCCATAAGGAGCTGCAGTCTTGGAAACTCACCAGAGCAGTTCTACTCTGTGCCAAAAGCTCCCTATGAATTGGCAAGGATGGCAGTGAATTTATCATTAATATCACATGAAAAAATGTTGTTTTATTTATATCACCAAGGACATATTTTCAACTATGGATGCTTTTTCTTTGCTTGTAGATTTCATAATCATAACTATGATTGTGTTTGGATTTTATAATTGGTCCCTTTCACTCTAAGTTAGGAGAATTCTTCAATTTTCTTTCAACATTTGCTTTTGTGCTTGCTGGGTAAATCAAAATAATAGTTTTATCATTCTTCCTTGTGGATGTGTAAGTAGTCTATCACAGAGAGCATTGTGCTTCAGGGTAGATTTGTAATGAAATTGCAAATATTTATTATAAAAAATTTAAAAAAGCATAATACACATAGCATATTGCAAGTTGAAGGAACTGAAGGGAAAGTTCAAGGCTCTGATTTCAATATATAAAGATACTGTGTTTAAAATCTTGAATGATACAGGAAATAAGAAAATAAATAGACTATGGAAAGGTCACAAAGTCATTCTACCAATAAAACAATTGACAGATGTTTAATCAATCCCAGGAGATTCCATATAACCCGAAATAGATATATGGAAGGAACACATGCAAACTGCACTGAAGGAAGTAACTCATAAAAAAGGAATATTTTGTGCTTTGAAAAAAGATATTTGCTATAAACAAAACATTGGTTTATCAAAATTTGATCATAAACTCTCCAGTTTCATTTCGATTACCATGTGCGTATTTTCTAACTATTGTTCCCTCCTCTTGGTTTCTTTCTTGCATTTCAATCACCAATAATTATCAATCCATCTTTAATACATGTGTGATCAATTTCTGACAAAGATCATTGGTATAATTCTTCAGTGTCATAATCATTGACTTTTGTGTTAGTGCATACATTTAATAGTAATTGCATTGGTCCGATATCCTTTAAGCAATTAAGTATAATCCTATCACAGATAGTATTGTGCTTCCTAATGTATTTTGCAATGTCCCTTTTGACAACGAATCCTACACCATTTCTCTAGATTGTGTCATTCCCACCATAGCAAATAATGTGATTTACTGATTTACAAAATGGCCAGCACCAATCCATTTCAGCTCAGTAATGCCTCCGTTATTGATCTTTATGTGCTCCATTTCATTGTTGAAGAATTCAAGTTTTCCCAGCATCATATATTAAACATTCCAAGTTCTGATAATTAGCATATTTTACAGCCCTGCAGTCATCTCTGAGAACTAGTTGCTTTCCTTAGGAACATTGTTCTCTTGATTTGGCGCTCCAGAGTACAGTCTACTCTCATTCTTCCTTTCCTCTGGAGATGTAAGCAATTCTCTCCCCTTGGTTAATTAGTGTCCTGAACACCCCCGCACCACCTGTGGGCTTCTCCCACCCTGCCACTATTGCCTTCGTTTTCCTTCCCCAATCACACTGCGGGCTTTAAAGGTATGTGAGAGGGGGTAGAAGATGCCTTTTATTACAGATACTACCTGCAGCTGTTGTTGATGTGTCAATCTTTTCCTTTTGTCTGACTCTTGCCGTAATACCCAATCCTTAGCCTAGGGCTTGATATGCTCATTTTTCTTCATGCTTGTTCTGCTGTGTGAATTTACCTCAGTGGACTCATTGTACTTGTCCTTTTGTGTGCTTGGCTAATTTTGTTCAGCATAGGATCCTCCAACTCTTTGCTCAAAATGACATGTTTCATCATTTTTGATCATATTTTTAGGGATGTGTAATATTCCAATATGTGAATATAGCAGGGTTTTTTAATCCATTCATCTTTTGGTGGAAACTTAGGATCTTTCCAATTTTTTTATAATTGTTAGCTGCACAGCAACGGATATTGGGATGCCAATGAGTGGTTGTGGCCTGTTTATTTTTTCTGGATATATGGCCAGTAGTGGGATTGGTGGGTCATAAGGGAACTTGATTTCCCTCACTTTCCACAATGGTTGTGCATATCTGTACCACCAGCAATGAATGCAATTTCCTATCTCAGAGCACTCCTCCAATATTGATTACTTTTGCTTTTCTTCTTTAATTGGATTATCCTTGAAGGAATTAGGTGATATTTCATAGTTGTTTTGATTTGCATTTCCCAGATAATTAATGATTGGGGACATTTTCTCAAGTTTATTGACCATTATGGTTTCTTCCTTTGTGAATCACCTTTTGACTACTTCCTCAGTGGGATTCTTTTTTCCTTGTTGTATGCTTTCAGGATTTCTTAGATTTTAGTAATAAACTGTTTGTCTGATATGTCATTACAAAATATTTTTCCCAGTCTGTGGGAACTCTTGTTATATGCTTGAATGAGTCTATCAATGTGTGCAAGTGTTTTGTCTTTAAAATGACACACTCATCTATTTTATCTTCATCTGAATGTGTATTCTTGCTAATTTCTGATTGCCTGTATATTACCTGAAATAAGTTTCTTAGATATGTCCCATTTTTCTCTCTGATGACCCTAATTGTTTTGGATTTGACCTCAAGTTCTGTGATCCAACTTGAATTTGTTCTTTTGCAAGGGACAAACAGACAAGGGTCTGTTTCATTTATCTGTAGACTAATAATCAGGTTTCCCAGCACCATTTGTTGGAAATGGCATCTGCTTCCCATTTGATATTTTGGGACTTTTGGCAAAGATCAATTGCGTATATGTTGCTTTTTTATTTCTGAATTTTTTGTTCTTCTCTGTTGGTTCATTGTACCAGGACTATGTTGTTTTGACAACTGTGGCTGTATAGTAAGTTTTGATGTAAGGTGATGCAAGTCCATCTACTTTGTTTTTCTATAGGATTTTTTCTTAATCCAGTCCTGGGCTTCTTTTCCCTTTCCATATGAAGTGGGTAGTCAGTTCTACCATTTGAAAAATGAGGTACGAATTTATATCAGGACTCCATTGAATTTATATAGTGCCTTACTCAGGATTAACATTTCTACAATATTGAATCTTCTGAGCTCTGGGCATGTGATATTCTTCCATTTGTGAAGGTCACTTTGAGTTTCTTGAAATGATGTTCTGTGGTTCTCCTTGTGAAGATCTTCTGGGATTTCTGTTGTTGTTGTTAGCTGTATCCCTAAATATGTTGGTCGATGCTTGGCTATTCTGAAGGGTACTAACTGCTTGTCCTCTTTTTCTATAATCCCCTCAATGGTGTACTAACAATCTGATCCATCTGCCTTTTGCTCTTAGACCCTTCCACTCTACCATATTTCTCTATCATTTCTAGCAATACTATAGTGATGTCTTTGGGTTTCTCAATATACAAAGTCATGCCATCTGCATTTAGGCATAATTTCACTTCTTTTCCAAATTGTACAAGGGGTACACACACAACCCTATTTTTAAAGGTATATATTTATATTTTTCTTGCAAAATAACATTATCATCTTCAAAGTAATCTCCATTACACTTAGTACATTTGTCAAATACATTTGTCAAGTCTGCGATTCCATTCTTAGAAACATTTGTCAAATTCATCTGTTTGGATAGTGATACCACCTCCTTCATTTTTATCCTCACCTCTTCTATGTCATAAACCCATTGCCCTTTCATGCTCTTCTTCATTAATGGAACCAAAAAGAAGTAACGTATAATGAGGTTAGATGAGTAAGGCATGTGCAGCAGAGACACATGCCATTTTTTTTTTTTTGCTTCAAAGTAGGACACTAAGATGACTGTGTGAGAAGGTGCATTGTTGTGGTGGTAAAAAGTCTCCCATCTGTCACAGAATAGGCCTCTTTAGTCTCACACAGTCATGGCATCTTTGTAGAATCTCTAGATAAAATTAACAGTCTTGCCAGGTGGGTTGAGCATCAAATGCACTATACCCTTCATATCAAAAAACAAAACAAATGAGCATGGTCTTGATTTTTTTATTTCACTTGAAGAACTTTTGTGGTGGGGCCGTGGTAAAGTTGGCATCATCTACTGGCTTGACTGATGGCTCCCATCAGGGTCATAATTACAATCCCATGTCTGGTGACTAGTAATAAACATGAAAAAGTGTCTGAGTGATTCTGGAGCTTTTCTTTCAAAGCGAGGTATGTTTCTAGTCAACCCTCTTATCTCTGGTCAATCAGAACCTATGGCACAAATTTCACAGTTACCCTTCTCTTTCCCAAATCTTCTGCTAAAATTTACTGAAGCAAGCTCCAAGATGATCCAGACAA
>PVJH01029994.1:0-25329 GCA_004026705.1 Nesogale talazaci
AGCTGAGGAAGCCCTGGAAGCACTAACTCATCTATGCCAGGAAAGCTGATTTACCTAATGCAACTTGTCTTTTGATATCTTACCTGTGGCTACCATGAGTCTTCATTGTGGGTCCAAGCAAGACAAAAATCGTTGACCACTTCAATCTTTCCTCCACTTATCATGATGTTACTTATTGGTTTAGTTGTAAGGATTCTTGTTTTCTTTACATTAAGTTGTAATCCATGTTGAAAGCTATAGTCACTGATCATCATTAACAAGTGTCTCACTTTCAGCAAGCAAGGTTGTGTCATTTGCATCATCACAGGTTGTTAATAAGTTTTCCTTCAATCCTGAAGCCACATTCTTCTTCCTTTCTCTGGCCATTTGCTCAGCGTAACGATTGAATAAGTATGGTGAGACCCACCGTCCTGACACATACTTTTCCTGATTTAAAACCATGAAGCATTCCCTTGTTTTAATTGTACAACTGGCTTTTGACCTAGGTACAGATTCCATAGGTGCACAATGAAGCGTTCTGAAATACCCATTCTTCTGAAGACTATCCATAGTTTATTATGGTCCACAGAGTTGAAATGTCTTTGGGTTGCCAATAAAACACAAGTAAACATCTTTCAGATATTCTCAATGTAACACTATATGGTCATAAAAATATATAAAGCCTTGATATATGCCACAACATGAATGAACCTTGAAAATACCATGCTGCTTGAGATAAGTCAATTGCAAAAGGACAAATATTATATGATCTTACTAATATGACCTGAACAAATGTAGAGAATTATTAGTGGTTACTAGAAATGAAAGGGGAAACTTTTGCTTAGGAGGCATTGAATTTATGTAAATGCTGGTGGATTGATTTGGAAAAGGGTAGCAAAAGTGGTTGTCCACCTTGAAGCATGTCATTAAACTGTAGAAATTGTGATGATAATATAAATACTAAAAAGTTACACTAAAAAAATTAGAAAATATGACAGTAAAAAATTATCCTCTTACCATTACATTTCACCAAGAAGAATGTGAAGAACTTTTGCCCAGAACTAGAAGTATATCCAGAGTCACAAGTACAGGAAGAATTATTGACACAAGAGGCTTTCATAGGACACCGAGGACAGGAAGCTGCAGTGGGCAGAGAAGCAGAGTAATTGTCAGTTGGGTCATAAAGTCTCTTGACACTACCTGACCTTACTTCAGAGAAGGACCTTCTGAGACAAAGTAGGCTCATTTTTTCCCCCTCTTGAGGCTCCTGTTTATTAAGAGATTAAATGTGTCAAAGCAAAGGTACAGAAAACCACGTGATTACTCTTCATGATCAAGGACTAGAGGGTTGGTATTAATTTAACAAAAAATTTAATTCACTATTGAGCTCCTTTCATGGTTCTTGCTAAGAGTCAAAACGGGCGTGAGTTGGTTAAGACTGTGACCCCAGCTTCAATTCTGACTCCAGAGCTTCCTGTCTGTCAGTCCTGGGGCCGACGTCTTAGTTTCTCTATCCCTTATTTTCCTACTCTGTGTAATGGTCTATTTTTCTTAAAGTAAATCAATGTATATTTTCAAGCAAATTAATGGGGTACTTGGGGTAGTGTCTGGCATGGAAAGAGTATTAGTTATGTCTACAAAATTTTGAATCTGGGGGCTGAGCCCCGGTGGTGTAAGTGGTTGATTGTGGGACTGCAGCCCACGGGCTTGGGGGTTCAAATCCAGCAGCGGCTCTCCAGGTAGCTCCCATGACCAGCAGAGGGCCGAGATGCCCCCCCCCCCCAATTTTTTTGAATTTGGAGAGTCCTGTAGGAGTTACATTCTGATAAGGAAAATGTTAAGGTAGCTCTTAAATTCCATAAGTATGTGAATAGCCTTGTGAAACTCAGGGTCACATGTTTGAAACCATCAATGAGGCCGAAGGTGAAAGATGAGGCTTTCTACTCCCGTAAAGAATCACTGCCTCAGCCATCCACAGGGGCAGCGTCACTCTGTCCTACAGGGCTGCGATGAGTCAAAAGTGATTTAATGGCCAGGAGATTTTTGTGTCGCGTTTTGGAAATAGATGGAGTTCATGGGTGGCATACATGATCGGTGATTCAACTTCTAACGGAAAGGTTGGTGCTTGGAATCCACCTGGGAAGAAAGGGCTGGACATCCGGAATCAAGATTCTTTGGAGCACAAGTCTACTCGGACAGGCTCAGGGCCCCCAGGAGTTGGATTCCGCGTGACGGAAACTAGTGTGAGTGAGTGCAAGCAGTGGGAGTCTGGGGGAGCGGGCACCCCTGCGACTTCTTCAGAGTGCAGCAGGTCCATGGGTAGCAGGAACTAGGGCAGATGAGGTAAGAGTGATGCACAGGCCACTTGAGACACACCTTGGGAGCTGGCTGCAACGCAGGGTCTTGGACATCAACCGCAATCTGCATTTTATTGAGATTCTCAGGGCATTAACTAAAGCTATCTTGTTCATTATCCCATAGATGCCTCTATTATTGTAATGAAAATGCTATTATCACATTCTCTCTCCCACACCAGATTGGCTACTTGAGCTTTTTGTTTTACTCACTGCGCTAACCCTACAGCTTTCATGTTGTGATTACTAAAAACACATAAACAGGTGAATAACAAACTTTTAAAGTACTGAATTTGGTGAGATTATTAATTCAGAACGTAACCAAAAAAAAAAAAAAAAAACCAGGAGCAAGCCAAGTTCTGCTCCCAGAACAAATCATTTTTGACCAACAGGGTAGTCTTTTGTGCGTCCTTGGTCCCTACCTTCCCCGGTAGTTGTGGAAAGGGCAAGTTCTGAGTACTCACTGTGGGCCTTCTGAACCACAGTTCCTGACAAACTCAGCAGGAAAAAGAGTTCTGGAATGAGAAACAGAAAAGAAAGACATGAGACAGTGGAAGCAACATTTCAGAGGAGCCCCTGAGGCAGAGTTCGGCAAACTGCCGCTCTCGAGCCATCTGTGGGTCTCTCAGTGCGAACCTGTAGCTCTGAAGTCACACTGAAAACATTTGAAGGTGATGATTTCAGATCCCGGTCATGTCATTTATGTGGAAAAACATGCTTAAGGCTCTTGAGTGATTTTCAAGTTGTTAGGAGGGACAGGATGGGCTCTTTGTTCTCAAGAGTTTGCCGACCCCTGCCCTAAGGGGTGGGTTTCAGTGATCTATTATTGTGTAGGTCTTACTTTTGACCCAAAGAAGGCTAAGGGTGTCATGGATGGTCTTCCTGGTACAGTCCAAAGAAGTGAGATTCAATCAGGAAGGCCAGGAAATAGAATTTTGGCAACTGTGACAGGCCTTCCGGTGGGACCACATAAGGGTTTGAACAGCAGGACAAGGCAAGAGCCAGTTGGAACTGTAGGAGAGGATGTGTATTTGACAGGTGGAGTACGGTGAGCTCAAGCTTATGGGTCACCTCAAAAGTTTGTAGGGCATTAGGCAGTTTCATCACAGGGAATCACACTGAACATAGCTGGAAGGTCCACGAAGTAACTGGCTACTGAGAGGATGACTCACATGATGGGAACAAGATCTCTCTCACGAGAAACCATAAGGCCTATGGCTGGGAGAGCTAGGTAGAGGCCAAACTACCGAGAGGCTCTGTGATAAGAGAGCAATGACTTTGTCAGCAACAGCTGAAAGAATGACCAAGGGGAATGACCGTATACCAAGACAGCAAACAGTGCCATTCACAAAGCGACATCATCAGAGTGCAGGGAATCACAATAAAACACTGTGGCATGAAATAACTACATTCATTTTATTCTGTCTCATAGTTTGTATGGGCTCAGAATCCAGGAAGGGCCCAACTGGGTGGTTTTGGATTAGGAACGTGTTCTCAGAGTGTCCACCCTAGTATGGCCACGTGTTTGAGTTGAGATTTCTGACAAAGAGTCATTGGCATATCATAATTTGTTTTAAGAGACTTTATGGGGCTGAGCCCCGGTGGCGTAGTGGTTGTGTGTGGGACTGCGGCACACTGGGACGGAGGTTCAATTCCAGCAGTGGGGCTGGGCCTCCTACTCCCATCACTGGAGAGCAGTGATGCCCCCCCCCCCAAAAAAAAAAAAGAGACTTTATGAGTCCTGTTGGTGCAATATAGCAAAGTTTTATAAATTTGAAACTTTTTTTTGTGCTATTTTTAAAAGAACATTGAGTGGTTGTATCCCCAAACTGAGATTTGGATGGATGAGTTAATGGATTATTGATCTAACCTGCCAGGGCACTTGGCAAAAGTTTGAGCCTTGGGCTTAAAGGTAAACAAGCAGCCATGTAGCTCAGAAGCAACAAAGGCCACATGCAAGAAACACAACAGCCTGTGTGATCACAGGGTGTTGAAGGGATCAGGTATCAGGCATCAAAGAAGTAAGCTTTTTATTATTGTAAATGGAGGGGAATACAGCTTGGGGACCCAAAGTCCATCTGTAGGGAATGGACTTCCCTTTACAGAGAGTTTGCAGAGGGGAGAGGAACCAGTCAGGGTGCAGTGTTGCAATGATGAAGCATACGATGACTTTCCTCTAGTTCTCCATGCTTCCTCCTCCCCATTATCATGACCCCATTTCTACCTTACAAATACAGCTAGACTGGAAGGGAGGTACGCTGGTACAGATAGGAGCCAGAAACAGGAATCTAGGACAGATGATCCCTTCAGGACCAGTAGTGAGAGTGGTGATATTGGGAGGGTGGAGGGAAGGTGGAGTAGAAAGGGGAAACTGTAAGGATCTCTATATAACTTCTTCCTTGTACAGACAACAGGGAAGTGGGTGAAAGGAGACATTGGACAGTGTAAGATATGACAAAGTAATAATAATTCCTAAATTCTCAAGGGTTCATGAGGAAAGAGGAAGTGGGGAGGGAGGGGAAAAATGAGGGGCTGATGCCAAGGGCTTAAACAGAAAGCAAATGTTTTGAGAATCACGAGGGCAACGGATATTCAAATGTGCTCGACACACAATGGACTTATGGGTGGATTGTGATAAGAGTTGCATGAGCCCCCAGTAAAATGATTTTAAAAAATTTAAAATCTTGCCTTGCAAGGTAAATTTCACTGCTTGTGATTTTATTTTCATTGTAAAAATAAACAGCTTTGAAAAGCTTGTGCAAAAAGTCTGTTTTTCACTCCTCCTGGTTTAATTTTTTTTGTACTCTTCTTTTCCTGTTGCCTCCGATCATCTTTTGCCTTTCAAAAAACATTTTATCTCATCTTCAGTGTTGTTTAAGATATATAATCTGTCCCACTCTGTGTCTTTGTTGAAGAACTTATAGTAGTTTCACCCAGAGGTTTGGGAACAAGAATGTGTTTCGAATGGGTCATTATCCTTAATTCTGAGAAACACCTTGTAAGTTGAGTCGTAAAAGAAGTTTTTCTTTACTTTTGCTTATCTTATCATTCCCCCACGTCCACCCCCAGTAACTGTCTGTTTATATTTTCTCTTCCACAGAAGGGAATTAATGGCTTTACTTCAAAAAGAAAGTATGTCCATGTGTGCTTGCATCTAATTTAAGTTCCAATCTTCAGGTCAGGTGAGCACCTGAATGGTTTCAATTTCAGTGGAACTTCCCTTCTGTTTGTCTGCATCTTACTGAAAGGGTTAAAAAGCAGTTCAAATAACCACCCTTTCATGTGTCTTCTCCTTCCCCCCCCCCCCCCCCCCCCCCACCGTGGAATGCAACGTCATTCATCTTTGGTTAACTCTTCGGTTATTTTTGGGTCACACTTCTCTGGCTGCTCAGTGTCTCTGACTTGCTGTCCAAGAGCTCTCTGCGGCTGCCAACCACTCCCTCCACGCTCACTTGTCCAGGGTGTTCTCTGTAACACACCTGGTTCAGCCTGCACTGCATTTACTCTTGGTAAAAAAAAAAAAAAAAATCTCTGTGGTGTCTCCAAGCCCCTCCTGTCTGTCTGCTGTAGCTTCTTGGGCAAAGTTTCCTTCTGTTTTGCTTAAGTTTGTCTGCTGTGGCTACTGCTTCCTCCACAGGCTAGGGCCATCTCTCCCCACTCCCCTCCACCCCCACCTCCACCTCCACTCTCACCCCTGGAAAGCAATAGTGGTCACGGACGTGGACTGTCTGCTCACAGGTATAAAGAGCAGAAAGCATCGGCAGATGCTGGACTCCCTGCTCTGCAAAATTCTGGTCAAATCCCTGCTTTAAAAAACAAACATCTCATCACCCCACTTGAAGTGACTGCCAGCAAATAGCAGTTGTGCTTTTGACGTCCAAGGAATATGTATTCGCCGCAGGTCCAAAATGCCGCGTTGAGCCTCAGCCGGGGCTGGGGGTGGGGTGGTGGATGAAAGGAAATAAAACCAAGTTGAAACATTTCCTATTAGAATTAATAAAAAGGAAGAAGGGCAGTTAGTATCAGCCTTAGAAGAAGCAGATCAGACTCCTCAGAAGCCTATAAAACCAAAGACAATTACAGTTCAGATTCAAAACAGGCGGCCCTTAGAAAGGTACCCGTGCACATATTATAGAGAAAAAGCGTTAAAATTCATTTTAACGCTGCATCAAGAAAAAAAGCTGTGTTCATATTTCAACAGATAATAATTGTAAAATACTTTTGGGTGTGTTTACCTTTAAGCAAGTTGTTTCCAGAACTTCATACAAGAATATTCTCAGTCAGAGACCTCATAATTTCTCCTAAGACTCCTGAACACATGTTTCTGGCCGACCTGGCAATGGTTGTCATTTCGTCTAAAGTAAATGCTAGTCACTCTTATTGGACTTATCTTCCCCACACAAATCATTAAACAGCATTTTCCAGGACTTGTGGCTCTCACCAATAACACTCAATCGATACCAGAACCCCGGGGAGTTGGAAACATTCACTTTCTCAACAAGAAAGGACGTACCTTAAACATTACTTTGGCTATAACTCTTATCCATTGCATGTCAAATCTGCAAAAGGTTGTCTTAAAGCCAAAATGCAAGGGTAAATGCCTTGGTTATGTTGGACTAATTATAGATTCTTCTCCTTTGCAGAAGTAACTTTTGCTAAATATAATAATAATATTGAATAGCTTCACAAAGAAAATAATAAATTTTATGAAGTTTTCATTTATTATAAAATTGTACAAAAAAGAGTGCCATTAATTACACTGTCAAAGGTCACATACAAAAATATAGTGTTAACCTTCCTGACACGACCACCAAAGACAAAAGTGTGCATATGCAATGGTAGTGAAGAAAGTTGATTGTGCCCAGTTATCAAAAAATATAGCATCTGGGGTCTTAAAGGCTTGAAGGTAAACAAGCAGCCATCTACCTCAGAAGCAAAAAAGCCCACATGGAAGAAGCACACCAGCCTGTGCGACCACAAGGTGTCAAAGGGATCAGGAATCAGGCATCAAAGAACTAAAAATCATATCACTGTGTGCCCACCTTCGCATTGACATTGCTGAAGACAAATGTGTGCATAAGCAAATTTGGTGAAGAATGTTGATGGTTCCCGGCTATCAAAAGATCTAGCATCTAGGGTCTTAGAGGCTTGAAGTTAAATAAGCAGCCATCTAGCACAGAAGCAATAAAGCCCACATGGAGGAAGCACGACAGTCTGTGTTACCAGTCTGTGTAAGCAGGAGGTGTTGAAGGTATCAGGTATCAGGCATCAAAGAACTTAAAATTTTACTAGTGTAAATGAGGGGGAGTACAGGTTGGGGATCCAAACTTCATCTGTAGTTAACAGACTTCCTCCTACAGAGGCGTCACAGGGAGGAAGCAAACCAGCGTGGGTGTGCAGCAATGATGAAATTTACGACGACTTTCCTCTAGTTCTTTAACGCTTCCTCCTTCCCACGATCACGATTCCAATTCTACCTTACAAATTCAGCCGGACCAGAGGATATACACTGGGACAGAGAGGAGCCGGAAACAAAGGGAATCCAGGACAGATGATTCCTTCTGGACCAGTGATGAGAGTGGCAATATCGGGAGGGTAGAGGGAAGGTAGGATAGACAGGGAAAACCGAATATAAGGATTTGCATATGACCTCCTACCTGGGGTATGGACAATGGGGAAGTGGGTGAAGGGAGACATCAGTGTAAGATATGACAAAGTAATAATAATTTATAAACTATCAAGGGTTCATGAGAGAAGGGAGGGTGGGGAAGGAGGGGATAAATGAGGAGCAAATGCCACGGGCTTAGATAGAAAGTGAATGTTATGAGAATGATCAGGGCAGCGGATGTATAGAGGTACTCGGCACACAATGGACTCATGTATGGATTGTGATAAGAGTTGTATGAATAGAAGGATTAAAAATGATACTGTGTTCATAATTCTGTCACTGTTGTTAATTTGGGTCCTCATAAAAAGTTCTTTTTAAAGGTATAAGTGTAACTATTTGTAATTGTGTAACTAAAGCTATTTGGAATTATACAGGCTTTGGAAAGGTGGGCTAACCCCTCCTCCACCTCTTCTCTTGTTTCCACCTTTTGTTCCCCTGAACACTAGGACTTATAAAAATTTTGCTTGTAGCTACACAGCCAGAGGTCGGATAAGGTCACACCATTAACAAGAAAAGTTAAACATTTTTATTAAAAAAAATTTTTGTTCTAACCCTAACCCTAACCTGAAAAGTTAAAATTTTAATAGTTACAAGTTATCTTTGGTTAATTCTGTCTAAGATGGCAGACAATAAATGTAATAAAGGTAAATTTTAAGCTAAGGAGGCAAAAGGGCCCCTTAATCCTCTAACAAAGACTATGCTGCACAATCAAAATGTGGAACAGAAGACCCTGGCTGACTTAATGTCGTCAGGGGTCTGAGGCCATATTTCATGTCAACAAAGTATTTTAAATAAGGACTAAAATAAAATAAATAAAAATGAAGTTTAAATGTTTAAAATTAAGTTTAGGATCTGGCTTTACTATGTTCATATTGTTTTCTTCTGACTATTGTTATTAATACAGTAATTAATGAAAATAATGACTGAAAAGTAAAAGATAGAAAGCATTTAAGCCTACTGGCTTTCAGTCATCAATCTGAATCTCTAAAATGGGGTATAGGATATACCTACCATGAAGGCTCTGAAAATGAAAGCCCCACCCTTTCTGGACATTTGCAGACATTGGTGAAGATTGTTGTTGGCAGAAGTAAAAGTAACCCTTTTGGCTTTTTAAACTTTAAACTGGTGGCTTTTACCTCAAGCTGAAAAAAAATTTAAAACCATAAAGGAACTCTCCTCTCTAGGACTGAATGTTAATGGGAGCCTGTAAGCAACCTACAATGCTTACTAGGTGGACCACCTGGGTCTACTTGTTGCATGGAAGTAGAAAGAAATGCAACAATTAAAAAAAGAAAAACTGGTTCAGTCTGGTTGCTAACACCCGTAAACCTGGTTCATAGGAACTAAAGAACATGACGAAAGCAGATTGACTGCTCTGAACCTCCTAGCCAAGTTCAAGGGGGATAAAGTTGTCAAAAATTTGTGATGGGGTCCATGGTCAAAAGGCAAGGCGAGCAATGGGCACCCTGGTGGGGTCAAATGAGACGGCACATTAAGTTGACCAGAACCCCAATGGACGAAGCATGGAATTTTGAGTCTGTGAATTGGTGCATATTGCTCTGACTCTATGGATGACCTGTCCTGATTTGACTTTGCTTATGGATGTGACTCACAAGAGTTCCTTCGGAATGAAAATTCTTCACATCAAAGAACATGCTTGTCTCCTCCGAGCACTAGGTTCATACAAGTGGGAGTCTAAAAACAGGATCCCCAAATTGAGGGGATAAAGGCATAAGGCTTGCAAACTTTCATAGATGAAAATATATTTTTGTTTTTCTTACTTATAAAATATTATATTTAATTAAGGCTGGTACATTTCAAACTGCATGCATTTTCGTTTTATCTTGTGAGAACTATTGTCCTTGTTTGAAAAATCGTATGTGGCTAAAAAGTGGTGTAAAGGTGTCATCTTAATCTAACGCCAGGACCTTGATTGCTCCAAGGACACCTGCGGGCAAAGATTCATAGTCATAATTTAAGTCCCTGCAAACTGTACGGATTGTCCAGCATCAACTCCACAAATTCCTGAAGAGGGTAGTACCCCAGCCACGAGCAAACGGCCTCCCTGTGCACCCACTCCAACCTGGTGACTGCGCTTCGTAAAGCAGTTCATGCCCCCTGGACTTAGATCACCTTCATAAAGTCCCTTTACCATCATGCGCCACTGTGACCCTGGTCAAGGTAAATGGACTTGTTGACTGAGCTCACCGTTGGCATCACAAGGCTGCCCTGCCTGACACAGAAGGAAAGATTCTTCTGTAAAAAACCCCTTCAACTAAGATCATCTCAGGTTTCTTAACATTGCTATCTTAGCCTGGGTTTTCTGCATATTGTAATCAAACTATTAAAATATGCTACAATAGGCCACAAATGTATTTTTAGGACTTTCCAGACAGGTGGTTTTCTTGCTTTTGGGGGCTTACCACCTTTCTACTTATATGCTAAACAACTGAGTATTGCAGTTCTACAACCACAGGGATCTCTGCACTCACTCACCACTCAGAGTCATGCCTTGAAAGGCCTCTCCAGTACAATTATTGTAAATATTCATGGATTAGAAGCGACTATTTAAAAGTTGTCAGGACAAATTGAGTCCTTCGCTGAAGTAGTCTTGTAGAATAAACAAGATTTGAATTTGTAACAAGGTAAATTATGCATTGCCCTTAAAGAAAAATGTTGTTTTTATGCAAACAAAAGTGAGGCTGCTTATAAATGAGGGGGAGTACAGATTGGGGGCCCAAAGCCCATCAATAGGTGAAGTGGCATCCCCTTACAGAGGAGTTGCACAGAGGAGGTGAGCCAGTCAAGGTACAGCATAATAACAATGAAATATGTAACCTTACTCTAGTTCTCAAATGCATCTTCCCACCCATTAGCATGATCCCAATTCTACCTGACAAATCCAGCTAGACCCGGGGATATACACTGGAGCCAAAACACGGGGGATTTAGGATAGATGATCCCTTCAGGACCAGTGGTGGGAGTGGTGATACCAGGGAGGGTGGAGGAATGATGGAGTAGAAAGGGGGAACCAATTTCAGGGATCCACATATGATCTCATCTCTGGGGTGCGGACAACGGGGAAGTGAGTGAGGGGATGCACTGGACAGTGTACAATATGAAAAAGTAATAACAACTTGTAGGCTGTTGGGGATTCATGGGGAGGGGTGGTGGGGAGGAAGGGAGGGGAGGGGAAGTGTGGAGAGCTGGTACTGGGGCCCGGGTGCAGGGAGAGTGTTTTAGAGTGATGATGGCAGCAGGTGTGCAAGTGTGGTCTGCGTGGGGTTGATGTATGTATTGATGGCGATGGGAGTTGTATGAGCCCCCAACAAATGATTTATTTTTTTTTAAAAGGAGGGGGAAAGAGGAGCTTATACCAAGGACTCAAGTAGAAAATATTTGGAAATGAAGATGGCAACATGTGTACAAATATGCTTGATGCAGATGATGTATGAAAGAGCTGTAAGAGCCCCCAACAAAATCATTAAAAAACAAACAAAAAAACTGGGCTGTACAAGAAACTCTCATTTTAGTCCACAAAAGTGTAAAAAAAGTAGTTGAAAAGAATTTACACCCCCAATAAAATTAAAAAATTAAAAAAAAAGAAAAGAATTTACAGGTAACTGGTGTCAAAAATTGTTTATTTGGTCTCCTTGAGTCACTACCTTAATTACTGCTCTTGCCAGTCTCCTATTATTATTAATACTGAAACTTTTAATTGGACCTTGCATTATTAATGCATTAGTAGGGTTTATCCAAAACTATACAAGAACTATTAAGCGTATTATAGTTAAAAGTCAATATACAGCCCTAAATCCAGAAAAAACTTGATGAATCAGCAATTTGATTCCCAAAGAAAAACAGCAGCGAATGAGACAGGCTAGAACCAGTCACTGCAACACCATTTTGTTGACTGTTGAATGACCTGCCTCCTTCCCCATTCCATCTTGGAAAGTCCCACTAGTGATTGATTTTAGAATGTACTCTTATGCTCTTAAAACCAGAACATTGCAATTAATATTATTGTTCCTTTTAATGTATTAAGCAGAATATTACTATTTATTTTATTAGCCAGGATGTTATAATCAATGCTGTACCCTGTAATGCTCACTAACTCTAAATAATAATAATATTAATTTTACTTTCTGATTCTGCCCATGCTTGCTTAAGTCCTCGGCAAATGATAGATGAGTTTTTGCCTTTAAAGATGAACTAAGAATAATTTATAATTTATAAAGGATCATGGGGGTGGGAGAGGGACAGAGAGGGGGAAAATGAGGAGCTGATACCAAGGGCTCAAATAGAAAGTAAATGTTTAGAAAATGATGATAGCAACATATGTACAAATATGCTAGATACAATTAATGTATGACTTGTTATAGGAGCTGTAAGCTCCCCCCCCTCAATAAAATGATTTTAAAAAGACATGAATTAAAACGTCCACTTAGCACTGAAAGGAATTGCTTTTAGATTCTAACAGTCTGGTTATAACCAAATAAAGACTCTTCTAAATTATCAAGACATTACATAGGCTATCATTTATTTGAACCCTCAACACACATACACATGGGTTTGGGGGGGGTGTTTAAAAAAATTCAGGATAAATCAGAATTTTAAAAAAATGGAATGATCTTAAGTTAACCGAAGCTATCAAGGAGTCGAGGATAACAATTAGAACAAGAACAAGAACAAAACATGTGAAGAGGAAGATGACCAACAGAGTGGTCATCAAAGAAATTTTCAGGACTGTTGGAGAGCATAGTTTTAATGTTGTTCTTGGGACAAAGGAAGCTGTTGTCCTTGGGACAATGAAAAAGCATTTAGGGTAGAACAGGCAGAGAGGAGAGAAAAAGAAAGACACTTTTGGAATCATGCAGCTCCAGCTTGGTGGCTGGTTGGCCATTGTCAACCACTGTCAGCATTGTACATACCTGGAAGAAGAGATGACCTTGGCATCCCTGTGGTTCAGGTAGTAACACACGCTATCCTGCTCTGGAGTCTCTCTCTCTGCTCTTGTTTAAGCTAACTACCTTTCCAGCCTTAAGGAAATCTCCAGAGGTTTGACCTATTTACCCTTGGGTCGGTTGACTTAAGAAATTTTCTTCTGGAAAGTGACGTGAACTTCTCCTGTCTTTCACCATCAGGTTAATGCTTCTGCTTTTTATGTGTTTGCTCTGCTTTTGTGCATTTGTTTGCACTTCCTTCATGGCGGGTTGTTTCAGTTCTGGTTGATGTCTTTGGAGTGTCAGAACCAGTTCACCCCAGGATAGAAATCTTTATGGGCTGAACAGTGTCCCCCAAGAACTAGTGTTGCAAATCCTGTTGTAGGGTACAAAAGAGAACCCACATCTCAAATATAGTTTTAGGAGAATATTTTTTTGTGCCTTGAACAAGACAAAGACAAACATAATCTGGTTGAGGGAGAGTATTAATATGAGGCCAAAATGGCATCCCAGGATTCACAGTTAGGATGGTAGTTAAATAAAAGCTTACAGGACTAGCCTAGGGACTATCTACCAAGGCAGTCAAGGGCAACACACTGACAGGGTTGACTAAGCAACCTGCAAGTGATGGCCATCAAGGATGCGCCCAACTAAGTATTTAAGGGAGAATGTCCCATCTAGGACTGGCTGTTTTCCATGGCTAGTCCCATCCCTAATAAAAGTCATTAGGAATTCAACAGAGGTTTAATCCACACAACTCTGCAAATGGCTTTTGTGCTTTCATTGTCATTCATAGCCTTCTGCACATGGGGTAGTCAGAATGTAAATTCTAATACAACCCTAACCTCTAAACCTGCAGGCTTTCATTGTTTTAGTATGCTAAGGAGGCAGGATTACTGTAGATTGCCTCTCTATTGATCTCACTGGGATATAAAATCCTTTTAAACAAGTAAGGGAGCAGCAGAGACAGCAAGGCACACACCAAACCACATGGAGATTGTCCTGGGGCAGACGGTCAAAGAGACAAGTACCTTCTTCTAGTGAGTGGTTCTCAACCTTCCTAAAGCCTCGACCCCTTAATACAGTTCCTTATGTTGTGGTGACCCCACAACCATAAAATTCTTTTCTTTTTTTTTTGGGGGGGGGCACCACTGCCCTCTGGTGGAAGTAGGAGGCCCAGCCTTGCACCTGGAGAGCTGCTGCTGGATTTGAACCGCCAAGCCAGTGGGCCGCACTCCCGCACTCAACTATTATGCCACTGGAGCCTGGCCAAAATTATTTTCATTGCAACTTCATAACTAATTTTGTTAGTGTTATGAATCGTAGTATAAATATCTCATATGCAGGGTGTATTTTCATGGTTACAAATTAAACATAATGAAAGCATAGTGATTAATCACAAAACAGCATATAATTGCATATTGTGAACTATTTGTTCGGCCGTGAAGTAAAGTCAGAGGCCATTTCAGAGGTTAGGGCAGGCTTTTTAATTTTATATTTATTTATTTATTTATTTTTTTTTTAGGCATCACTGCCCTCAGGTGGTGGGAGTAGGGGGCCCGGCCTTTGCTCCTAGGAGCTGGAATTGAACCTCCAACCCAGTGGGCCGCAGTCCCGTGCACAACCACTATGCCACCGGGGCTCAGCCCTAGGGCAGGCTTTATTGGAGGGCTTGCGGGTGACGTCAGCAACTCAAAGGAGTGTGAGCTGAGGAAGCCGCACCAAGGGGACAAAAGGTAGGGTTTTTATACCCCTCTGGTGGGCTTGGCGGGAACAGTTGCATTTTAAAATTTTTCAGGAGGGAAACTCCTGGTGAGAAATACGTACACAGCTGAATTTTCGCAAGGGAGACAGTCATTAAGCTTATCTAAGGGTTTACAGCAGGGCGGGCACAGCTGAATTTTGCCAGGGAGACAGCCGTTAAGCTTTACAGCAGGGTGACAGCAGGGTGGGGGGTGTGCATTTTTAGAAATGAGCCCGTGTCCTGGAAATTCCAGAAAACCCAGAAAACCACAGTTTGAGCCTCAGAAGAGATGGTGAAATGGAGGCACTGAGCCTAAAATGGAGTCTCCTGTGCCAAGGCCAGACACTATTTATGCGCTTTCTGATGGTCTTAGGCAACTCCTGGGAAACCCTACAGGGTTTGCGACCCACAGGCTGAGAACTGTGTGAACTAACAGCGAGAAAGCTTCCTACAGTCAGTACAGACTTCTCACCGACTAAAGAAGGAGAAAATAAGTTTGCTTGTGAAGGCTACCCATTTAGGTTACTATTGTTATAGCTGCAGTAGATAACTGAGAAATGCCCTTTAATTACCTTGTATTACCTGAGGACCAAGCAGTACCTTCAGAGTGAAAAGAAATCTTAAATAACTCTGGGACCATCAGTCAAGAAATCAAAGAGCCGATTGCACTGGGCAAATATCTTGCCAAAGATTTTTTAAGTGTTAAAAAGCAAATATTTCACTTGCTGTCTGTGGCAGTCATGTAATCATGTGTCAATTTCATGATTGGGAATGTAGGGGTGGAGTCTAGCCTGTCAATCTGGAGCTAGCCTAGGAGACCTCTGTGTGGGCATGGCTTTCTCTGAGAATTCTGGGAAGTCTCGCGATATTTCCCTCATGGAGATGAGAGACCATCTCCCCAGTTGTTGTGAGACCCTTGACTGACAAGATGAGATGACAGCAAGCTGATTGATCCTGATTCCTGAAGAATGGAGGAGCCAGAGGAGAGGCCTCATGGGTTTGTCCTGATGGAGCCAGACCTCTGGGGCTGGAGAAGCCACGTGGAGACCCTGCTAGCGCTGAGATGCTTCTACTGCCACCAGACACACAAGAATCTGCACCCACTGGCCTGTGATTGTCCTGGTGTCATTTCACATTTTTCATAAATCGGAAGGAGACCTTATAGACTGGTATCAGACATATGGGCTAATATGGGACTTGTGACCTTGGACTGGACTGGGTTGGGATGCTTTCTCAATGTTCCATTCCTCTTGTAGATAAATCTTTCCCTTATATCCATGTGCGTTTTTATGAATTTGTTTCTCTAGTCTACCCGGACTAGCACAATGTCCCTGACTCAAGTCTTGATATTTTCATCACCTCATATGCATGAGAAGAGCTGGACAATGAATAAAGGAGACCACAGAAGAATTGATGCATTTGAATTATGCTATGAAGAATAGCAAGTTATCCTGTGAGGAATATTGACAATCTAGCAAAGAATGAACCGATTTGCTTTGGAGGAAGTACAGGCAGAATGCTCCTTAGAAGTGAGAATGAAGAACTTTGTCTCATGTAATTTGGACACGTTATCAGAGGGACAAGTCCTTGAGGAAGACCACTGAGCTTGGTAAAAGAGCACCAGTGAGGAAGCGCTTCATCAAGATGAATTGACACACTGGCTGGCAACACTTACGTAGCTCGAACATGGCAGCGATTGTGAGGATGGTGTAGGCCCCGGCAGTGTTGTGTCTTATTGCACAAAGATAGCATTGCTGTGAGTCAGAGCATCTTGAGGGTACCCAAGCCCAACAGTGGCGGAAAGAAGGAGTGAGAGCACAGGAACGACTGTGACGATGGAGCAGGACTGGACAGTGCTGTGGGTCAGAAAGCACTCTGTGGCACTTAGCAACAACAACGTTTGTGGTTTCGAGTTGGGTATCCCAGCAAGCAAGGTAAGCACACGCTTATTTGTGCCGACTTACAAATCTGTAATTCAACTTCTGTTTTAGATACTGATCTGTAGTAAGGAATTTTCACATGGGTTTCAAGGCATATGAAACCCTTCTGAAATTAACTGTAGATTTATAGGTAAGCACAAGTAAGCCCATGCTTACTTTGCTTGTGGGGCAATCTGACGTTGGTTCCTTATGCGCGAGAACGTGGCAACGCATAATGACACAAGTCTCTTCATGATTTGTCCTCACCAACATGTTCAGCCTCATTTACTATGAGTCATCTTTATTTTAATGTTCAGCCTCATTTACTATGAGTCATCTTTATTTTCTTTTTTTGGGCATACTGCCCTCTGGTGGTTGTGGGAGCTACCCAGCCTTGCTCCTGGAGAGCTGCTGGTGGATTTGAACTGCCAAGTCAGTGGGCCGCAGTCCTGCACTCAATCACTACGCTACCGGGGCTCAATCCCTCTCATCTTTACTTTCTATGCATCAGTCATCCTCTTTTTCTCTTTGTTCATTGAGCACACATTCTTTCTTACCTCATGGTATTTGCACGGCCCTCCTTTCTGCTTGCCACATCTTTCTTAATTTTCACTTGCCTGACTATTCCTTATCTTAAAGCTCATTTTTTTTTTTCAGACAAGCCTTTTCTTATCACCCTGTCTAAACGGAGTCCTAACAAATTGTCCTCAACTACATCATTCCTTAATTATAAAAATTTCATTCGTTCCTGCTATGTCTCCTTCTCCATGAAGATTTCTTATTTAGCTTCCCATGCTGTTATTACTGAATAAATGACAAAACACTCAAGATGAAAATAAAGTTTTTTTTTAATTGGCTATTTTAATATTTTTATTAGGAGCTATAAAAATATCGAGGAAGATAGATAAATGTGATACAATGATCTACGTCATAATATGAAGAACTTTCTTTTGAGGTATTGTTTTCCTTCACAATGGCCTTCAAGTCACAGGCGGCAGTGATTCCAGGCCACTTCCTCTTCTTTCATTACCAGCCACAGGATTTCTGAGTCAGTGCCCTGCCCTCCAGTCTTCTCTTTTATAACTCAAATTCATTTTCAACCCATTGTTTAGAGGGAGCGTATTTTTTTCTGTTCCACAAAGAGGACTTTTTTCTGCACAATAGGATCATAGTGCAACAGGGTCAGTTTCTCCCGAAGCCGGCTTCTCTTGGTATTGAAGGTGTACCCTGTTCCAGCTTGGCTCAACATTTTCACCAGAATATTTTTTGATTTGCTCCTGGCAAAAGAGGCCGCAGTTAGGAACATGGCTACTGCAACAGTACCGCCTCCGTGGCCGGCCCCCAGGTCCGAAAATAAAGTTTTAAAAAGGACTTAGAGTATGAAAATGAAGGATAAAACAAAAGACAAAACCAAGTAATTACCCGAAAAGCTGGATGATATGAAGAAGAATGGGGCATCAGGATTGGAGGAAGGTTTATTAACCACCTATGACAATGCAAAAGACACGTTGCTTGCTGAAAGTGAGAACTTGGAACACTTGCTGATGAAAATTAAAGATTGCAGCCTTCAGTATGGATTCCAACTCAAGGAAAAGAACATTTCTCACAAAGTAACATCCTTTCTATATTTTCTCAAACTAGATCAGTTTGTTCTTTTAGAAGTCCATGATACTTTCAATAGTCTTCTCCAGCACCACAATTCAAATGCATTGATTTATTTTGGTCTTTCTTACTCAGTGTCCAACTTTCACATGCCTATGAAGTAATGGGAAATGCCATAATTTGGGGCAGGTGCACCTTAGACCTCAAAGTAACATCTTTGCTATAAAGAGATCTCGTGCAGATTTACTCTCTTCCCTCTTCTGTTTCCCCCACAGCAAGCTTGCTCTCGATGTGTTCTCCTAATTGAAGTGAGATAGATTCAAGATCTATTTTGGCTTTAGTGGACTAGTTTGAAATTTCTTGAGCTTCAACATAGCTTACAAAGGAGCCATTGATGGCCTATTCCACACTCTGGTCTGGTTTTAGTTGTTGATATTGTGCTTCTCCATCACTCTCCCCATAGATGTAGTCAACTGAATGTCTGTGTATTCCATTTAGAGAAGCCCGTGTACATAATTGATGTTTGTCTTCAGAAAAGGTATTTGTTATAACCAAGTTGTTAGTCTTGCAAAATTGTATCATGTGCTCTGCAGCTTCATTTCCATTACCAAGATTATAGTTTCCAAGTACTTTTCCTTCCTCTGTTTCCAATTTTTGTATTCTAATCACCAATAATTATCAACGCATCTTGACTGCATGTTTAATTAATTACCGCCTGAAGATGTGGGTAGAATTAAACAATTTCAGCATCACTTGCTTTTTTGTTTGATGTATGAATTTGAATCATAGTTGATTGAATTTATTGTCAGATATTAACATTGCCAATCCTGTTTGCTTTGTATTACCGCTTACTTGTTATGTTGAGTATCTCTGTCCCCATTTTAATCTATTTAATCCAAATTGATTGCGTGTCCTTGCAGAGGGATGGGTATAATCCTATGATAGACAGCATTGTACTGCTAGATATTGAAATGTCCTTTTGTTTGACAAGAAATACAATGAAATTTCTCTGGATTATATCATTCCCGGTGCAGTAGGCCTACATTCCAAATTTCAATTATTGGATTTTTTTTGAAAAGGGAAGATTTTCCTTATTTTATTTTGTTGAGAGTACACATAGTAAAATATAGTTTCTACATTTTTTTTTTTTAGGCATCACTGCCCTCTGGTGGATTTGAACCGCCAAGCCAGTGGGCCGCAGTCCCGCACTCAACCACTAAGCTACTGGGGTTCAGCCAATTTCTACATTTACAATTTAGTGATACTGATTATGTTCTTGCAGCTGTACAACCACTTGTCCCCTCTTTCATTAACAAACTCATTACCCTGTAAAGTCTCTCTCTAGTTTTCAAGTATGTGTTGTAAATTTGATTCCATACAGACTGGTGTAAAATAGCATAATGCTCAGGCAGGCAGACTAACTTTAAGACAATTTCAGGATTTTATATACACACATATATATAAAATCATTTTATTTGGGGCTCATACATGTATTATTAAAATTCATACATAAATTGTCATGGTATGCTTTTGAGTGAAGATGAAAGATTTTAATATCATTCCAGGTAATTGAGTATACTTCTTTGATACAATACCCAAACTTGACAAATGGTAGTTTCACCAATACTTAAAAAAATAGTGGGCTAAGCCCCGGTGGCGTAAGTGGTTGAGTGTGGAACTGCGGCCCATGGGCTTGGCGGTTCAAATCCAGCAGCGGTTCTCAGGAGCAGCACTGGGTAGCACCCATGACCACCAGAGGCAGTGATGCCCTGCCACCCCCCCACCTCCACCCCAATACTATTGGGCTGAGCCCCGGGGGCTTAGTGGTTGTGCGCGGGACTGCGGCCCACTGGGATGGAGGTTCAATTCCAGCTCCACAGGAGCAAAGGCTGGGCCTCCTACTCCCACCACCAGAGGGCAGTGATGTCCCCAAAAAACAAAAAAATACTATTAAATTAAAATAAATTGGACTCTTTCACTTTTAATAGATTTTTAGTAAAACTTGGAAGATGTTGATGCATCAAATAATGCATTATGCATTACTTCTAAATGTTGACAAATGGCATTATTAAAAATTTTCATGTGTTAACAACATCTATCTCAACTGGAGAAACTGGTGAGAGGGAAGTGTTCTTCATAATCCCAATATCTGCATGGCAATTTATATTTTGTCATGGAAATGAAGTCAGATGCTTATTTGAAACAACAGGTAGTTTGCAAACATGTCTGCCAACTATGTTTAAATAGCCATCATCTGTCTGCTACTCATTTCTTCAACAAAAATGGTCTGTGAATAAAGTACCCAGGTAGGACAACTCACAGCTCCATGCCACATCACGTTTGGGACTACAGCACAGCACAGTGAACATCCCTCTTCATTTGTGACATGATCTACTAAAATGATGTGTACTCTAGGATCAAGATTAAATAAAATGAATGACTTTTACCTCTCTTACTACAGTCTGAAGATTCTAAGTATCCGTTTTGATTTTTGATCATCCTATAGATTTGTAATTTTAAGTCTAATTTACATAAATTAATTTAGCTTTTCTTATTTCTTTTTGTTATTATTTGTAGCTTTACTCTGCTATGGTCACATTACATGCTTTCACATTTGCGGCAGTCACTACGTGGTGTCAATTTTAGGACTGGGAGTGTAGGGGCGGAGTCTAGCCTGTCAATCTGGAGATAGACAATGAGACCTCTGTGTGGGCATGGCTTCCTCTTGAGAATGCTGGGAAATCTAGTCGTATTTCCCCCTTGGAGGTCAGAGGCTCATAACTCAGTTCCTTGGAGATGCTTTACTGACAAGACACATGGCTGCATGCTGACAGATCCCAAGTCCTAGATACTGGAGGAGCCACAAAGAGACCCCTGCCAATGTGGAGATGCTTCTGCCCTCACTGGATACACAAGGCTGCACTCACTCGCCTGTGATTGTCCTGGTGTCATTGCATGTGCTTTGTGAATCTGAAGAGGACTTATGGATTGGTATCGGACATATGGGCTAATAGCAGACTTATGACTTTGAACTGGACTGGGCTCGTTTCTTGATGTACAGTTGCTCTTGTACATAAACCTCTTCCTTATATGTGTATGCGTGTTTATGAATTTGTTTCTCTAGTCTACCCAGACTAACACGTTTAAATTAAAAAAAAACATACTGAGATTTACTTTGTGTCTAAAAATAGTCTGCACCAAACATATGTGCAATGAAGGAGTGGGTGTACAGTGCTACTGCTAAGTTTGCTAATTCCAAATGGTTAATATTATTCCCTTTCAAAATGGTCCCATCCGTCCAAAGGTGGGGCATACAATGTCCTTCTGTGTCTCATAATAAATTTTCACTTAAAACTTATTGCCATATATTAACATTGCCACTCCCGTTTGCTTTGTAGTACTGCTTACTTGTGATGTCAAGGATCTTCATCCCCATATTAATCTATTTATGCACCTGCGCATAAGGTGGGCCCCTTGTCATAGAGACATGTCATATTTGTAGTTCAGTTTGCCACTGTTTCCTGACTGGTATATCACATATTCATTGCAATTAATTATCAATAGAGAAGAACTTGCTTCAAATATTTTGTTAAACGTCCTGTATACCCCCCCTCCTGGCAAGATTGAAGGCTTCTTTGCTCTCTACCTTCAAAGCTGAGTTCTTTTTAGGAATATATATTTTCCGTTATTATTATTGGATGACTTTCATTGCCAAATCACTTAAATTCCCTTTAACAGCTCTTATTTATACCAATCCTGTCCATTTCATTTTTGTTATTGGCAATTACAATTGTATAACCCAGACCCCCCCATTTCATTATAAATTTAATGTATGTATTCAGGTGGTTTTTGAGTGTCAACACTTTAGATTATTGAATGGGATCATATTTTCTTTCCATAGAACTCTCTTTAATATTACTTGCCGGGTTAGTCTGGTGGTTACAGATTCACTTAATTTCTGTCTATCCTAATTTCACCCTAACTTGTGAATGATAATTTTGCTGCCAAAATCATTTATGGTTGGAAGTTATTTTCTTTCAAGACTTTGTATATGTCGCCCCATCGCCTTCTTGCCTGCATAGTTACTGGGGAGAAATGAGCACTTATTGATGTTCCTTTGTAAGTGATATTTTCCTTATCTCATGCTGCTCTCAATCATTGTACCTGGTAAGTTTGATTATGTTATGTCTTAGGGTGTTTCTCAGAGTTTAATTTACATGGCTCTTATTGAGCATCTTGGATGATAATATTATCTTTCTGATTTGGGAAATTTTATATGATTTTTTTTTTTTTTTGGCATCATTGCTTTCTGGCGGTGGGAGTAGGAGGCCCAGCCCCACTGCTGGAACTGAACCTCCGTCCCAGTGGGCCGCAGTTCCGTGCACAACCACTACGCCACCGGGGCTCAGCCCTATGATTATTCTTTAAAATATTTTCTAGACTTTGTTTCCTCTTTTCTCTTTCTGGAATTTCTATTGTGAGAATATTATTTCTCTTCATATTGTCTCACAGGGCTCTTATGCCCTGATCAATTTTTCCTACTTGGTTTTCAAACTGAGTAACATCAGAGTATTTGTTTTCTGATTCACTTCATGTTCCTTTGATGGTTTTCATTCCACTTCTGTATTTTTCTAAGTTACTTCTTATTCCTGTTATTTTATTAAGTTTTGGTATGCTGATTGCTCTTTATTTAAAGTTTCCATCTCCTAACTAAATTCCTCGTTTTGTTCCCCTATTGTTTTTTGAATTCTTCTAAGAACTTCCCCATGTTTTCTTTTATCCCAATGAGAAAACAATATTGGTTTTTGGATGTCTTTATCGTGGATTTCATTGCATTAAGTGCTGGAAATAGTAGGTTTATCTTTCATTGGTGAGTAAACAGAAAATATCCACTGCTCTGAAGATTCACAAACTTTCATAGCTTTCATAATTCCCTCCAAAAGTTTTTTTTGTCTTTCTGAGGAGGATGTGTTCTGAGAGACTACCTCCCTGCTGGCACTGCTGGTTGAGGCTCCAAACTGAAAAGAACCTACTGATGACACCTCTTGATCTCTACTGACCCACCCCACTCCTACCCATGGCACAGATCTGGAGAAACCCAATGACACTAGAATGTCTCTGGTTTGAGGCATCCCATCCAAGTCTGTTATGACCTGAGGACTGTTGCAGAGCTTGCTACCGTCTCCTGGCTGCACCCCTGGAGCCACGGTGCTCATTCCAGGACTGGTCTCCAAGATGGCACTGGACTTGAGAGAAGAAGTGACGAACAGTCATGGACACGGCTAGTTTGAAGAGTGATCTTCATGAAGCACCTCAGACAAACCCAATCACTAAATTTCTGCAGCTGTTTCTTCTTATCTTGAGGAGGGCTCCATCAGCAAGTGAAGTTCTCGAAGGCTCTGTTCCCCCAGGACTGACTCCGTTTACATCACCAAGGCTACTTTGACAAAGCAGCTCCTTCTCTGTCACATTCTGAGTGCTCTCAGACCTCTGGCACCATCTCTACCAAGGTCCTGTTTCCACTCACCAGGTCTTCAGTACCAGGCAACTTTCTGATGTTATGCATGCAGAATGCCATGGCTACTTCCACTGAAATGGACAGCTGGTGACTTCTTTGTAGCCACTTAGGTGAAGGCCCTCAAATTCTGACTGGGAAAGTGCTGCGGCCTTAGCGATGACTTTAGTCATGTGGGTGGAGTAAGCTCTCAGAACCTACTCACTGCTTGGACAATGAATAAAGAAGTCTAAGAAAAAATTCTTTTTGTTGGTGTAAAACACTGAAGACATCATGACTGACAGAGGTGTTGGAATAATCCACATATAGCCAGAATGTGTCTCAAAAGTGAGAAGGTTCTGAAAAGGACGACTAACAGAAAGGTGAGTGGAGGGAGACAGTGGACAGTGCAAGAAAAGAAATACAATTAGCAATACATAATTGATCAAGGATTCATGAGGGTGGGAGGGAGGGGAAAAAAAGAGGAGCTTATACCAAGAACTCAAGTAGAAAATGTTTTGGAAATGATGATGGCAACATATGTCAAATATACTCGATACAATTAATGTTGGAATGTCATAAGAATTGTTATGAGCCCCCGATGACTTTTAAAAAAAGTGAGAAGGGCAAGCCTTAATCTTAAGTACTTTGGTTATGTTACTGGGAAGGGCCAGTCCCTGGAGAAGGACATTATTCTTGGTAAAGTAGTGGGGAAGAAAAAAAGAGGAAGGCCCTGCATGGAGGGATGGACACAGGGGTTGCAACAGTGTTGCAATTAACAACTCTTATGAGGATGGCACAGGTCTGTGGTTTGTTTCCTTCTGTTGTACATGTAAGGTTGAAGTGGAAACAACTTGACAGCATTTAACAACCTAACAAATGGAGAATCATTATCTGTAGCTCCTAAATTACCGCTGCTCTTTGGGAAGGAATTATGTGCAACCTAGCAATCAACTGATACACTGTATGTATTTATTGAAAGAAAGAATACACATGTGCTTGAATAGATAGTGAAACCCATGGCAAAGGGCAATTAATATATATTTTTTCTGGGCCATGCAAGATTGCTGCCTTTGTCAGCGTGCCATGTTAGCGCCTCATTGTCTATTTGAGAAAAGTATGTAAGTGTTCCTTCTCTGACAGGTTTCTGTCTTACACAGGTCCAGCTTTGTCTTTACTATATAAAGAATATGAAGGAACTTGTTACAGCTGCTGTTTCTGGTGAAGAAAATGTAAAGACAGAATGAGACTGTGTGTGAACGTTCCCTGTGTGCATTTATCTAGACGATGTAATTTTGTTTTTAATTTTTAAGCACTGAAAGGAGTCAGATCTAGAGTGTTGGGAGGATTCCCACATCTTATTTTTAGCAATCAAGGAATCAAGGTACGTTGTAGAATACCTGTTCTTAAAAGAAGTAAAGAATTTCTCTTTCATACCCATTACTCACCCCGCCCCCACTTCCAAACTAAAGTTTGTAAATGTTTTTGTGGGGAATTGGCTTAGTGGGAGAGAGAAGAGAGATAGAGAAGAGAAGAGGAGAGGAGGAGAGGAGAGAGAGAGAGAGAAGAGAGGGAGAGGGGAGAGAGAGGAGAGAGGTGAAAGGAGGAGAGGAGCAGAGGGGGTAG
>PVJH01029995.1:0-25333 GCA_004026705.1 Nesogale talazaci
CCCCCCCCGCCAGCCTCCTTTTCCCTCAGCCCGGCTGATCGAGTGGGGCCACCCAGGGGTGATGATGCCATCACAGTTTGCCAGCTCTAATCAGCACACAGCTCCTCCATCACCTCGAAGCGTGGCCCAGCCAAGTTCACAGCAATCTTTTTTTTTTTTTGATGATCCATGACGAAATAAAATAGTAGATGTGTTTACATTTGGTCTGCTAACTTTTCATCTACAGTAGATATTTTAGCAGTCATTTGACGCTTCAGCACATGTCTTGCAAATATGAAGACATTGAAAGACTTTTTTCAACTGAGTATTATACTAAGTTTTCAACACAGAGGAAAGGAGTACTTTTAGAAAACCTACTCACCGTGTGTGTGTGTGTGTGTGTGTGTGTGTGTGTGTGAGAGAGAGAGAGAGAGAGAGAGAGAGAGAGATCTGGTGGAGGAATTTTACTTTTATACCACAAAAAAATGTGAACTCGTAATTTTGGTTTGTAAAATTGCATGAAGTTAGAGAAATAATGCCTTCGGCCTGTAAAATTTGATGAATTTCATGCAAGGATTCAGAAAAGGTTAAATTAAATTCTTAATTGCCAGATGATAGTGCAAGTTTATTTGTATTATAAATAAAAGTGTAGCTGTAAAGTGAACAAGTTTGCGAATCAGCCGATGAGGGTTTTTTTTTGTGTTTGTTTGATTTTTTTTTTTTAATTCGATCTCTTGTCCCTTGACAAATAAAGCAATAATGAAAAAGTAATGGGGTATTTACTTTCATCAGGCAACCTTCAACATAAGTTCCAAGTATGATTTGATTTATGAGCAAAACATCTCCTGATTGGAGTGGTGTAGCAAATGTCATTTTTTCTCTTTTAATTTTTTGTCTCGGCGAGGACGAGGAAAAGACAGCCGTGGTGCCAGATAAAGTGGCAGGCGTGTGTGCCGCAGAGACAACATGGTGGCTGTCTGCACCCCAGCTTCCTTCAGTCGGTTTGGAGCTGAGAGTGGAGGGGGGGTCCAGGACTAGAAGTAATCACCCCAAAAGGCTTTGGATTACAATGACCAAGGATTCCTCGTCACTCTTTTGCTTTTACATGATGTTACCTTTGAAATGCTTGTTTCTTAGTGTAAAGAATTTAAATACTTCCTTTTTTAAAGAAAAGATCTTGAGGTCACTTTATATAACTTACTTTTGCTGAATTCTTTGCCTTTTTTATTGTTGACCTTTTTTCCCTCCCTTATTCATATATGATCTCCTTTTGCCAAGGTGAAAATTAAGTGCTCTGGTTTATTAGCTGTATAGATTAATATTCCATTATCTCATAACGTAACAATCCTAAGTGGATTTGTGATCTGGAAAAGATTTCAAGAACTTGCGCCCTTCGTTCAGACCATTTCCAACTCATCTGGTTTACCCACGCCTATGCTATGCTTTTATGTAAAGCTGAGCATTGAGACTTAGAGTGCTATGGTATTTTGATTTCTTTATCCTTACCATTTCTGAACCTTTGCTCCCCTCTCCAATATACTTTAAATTTCCTACCAAGAGTGTACAATGTCTCGTTACAGGGAATATCCTCTCTCTTTCTCTGTCTCTCTCTGAATGAACTTAAAAGATATTTTGATTCTTAACAAATTAGGCAACTCAGCCTGAAAGTTTGGGGACAGGTGTTTTGCCCGTGGAGCCCTTTGCGGGGTGGGCATCCAATCCCCCATGTAGGGGTCCAGGTTCAGCTTCTGGTCAGGGTGCATCAAGCACAGTTACCACTCGCCTGTCAGTGTGTGTGGTGCCATGCTGCTGACTGCATGTCAGCAGAACTTCTCAAGATGATGTACTTAGGAGGAAAGACCTGAGACTCTGCTTCTACAAATTAGCCAATCAAAACCTATGGGTCACAAAAGTGTGTCTGGTGGCTGCTCTAAATTGGAGCCAACTCAACCTGCACGTCCCAGCAAAAGCCTTTAGTCCCTCGGCACAGGAAAAGGCCATCCCTGCCGGGAGCTGGGCTAAGCTTGGCAAAGTCTTTCCTGAAAAATATAATCAGAGGAGTGAGAATGAGGATTAATCCCAGAAGTGCTACCAGAGAGCAGTGAGGAGTTCAGGAGCGTGGGCAGCACCGTCCAGTCTGAAGTTAACCTAGTAATTGGGAGGGAAAGTCAGCAGCTATGAGAGGGAAGGAATAAGTTGGTGAACATTTAATCTCTGGGTATTTCCTCTGAAAGCCTATAAGGGGTGGGGGATCACGGAGGCTGATGAAGAAAAGAGGGCACAGCTCCCGTCAGATACCAGTACTCAGTAAATGATGGCTTTTAGTATTATTCACACACACACACACACACACACACACACACACACACATGTGCACGCCCTTTAAAAAGTCATTATGAGACTCCTAGAACTCTTACTCTAGGATTGGGAGGTCTTGAAAAGCTACGCCATATTGAAGACTAAAGACCCAATGCAGACTCTTATACCATATATTTACTGCTGTATTCTAAGACTGCACCAGTAGAAATTATATTATTACTTTATCCCGTTGAGAGAGAAATTGTTGCCGAATAACTTAATCTGCCATCAATTATGGATGGATCCCAGTTTCAGGGATATTACCATTTGTAGAACAAGCAATAAAATAACAGCAGTGTAAAGCCTTCTCTGCACTGAAGAGTATGTATTTTAAAAGTGCTTAAAATCCTCACCTTACCTGACACTTAGCAGGCTTACAGAATTTAAATCTATTTCTCATTACTGAGGTAATAGTAATATCCTTAAGCCATTAGCTTCTTTATTGACTAACTGAAGAAAACACCTATGATATAGAAAGATTATTTCACCTCGTAAGTGTCTGCTTGGGTTCCTTAGCCATATGTCCTGCATACCCCCACGTGCAAGTTTCTGTGTGGAATATCTTGTTACATGGATGCTTCTTTTCTTTTTTTATTAACAAGTGTTTATATGTAATCTTTAACTGTTTGACAAATGACTATAGAAATGTTTTGAGCATATATGTCTACTTTGCAGTAGAAATTAAGAGTTAGTTCACAGCTCACTTAAAGGTAGATGAATATAAGGAGTCCGACAAACTGCTGAGGTACGAAGGGGGTAAATCCACCAATGTGTGACCAGCAGGAAGAGCATGTAGTCCCTCCTAGCTGGGAAATTCGTCTTCAAAGTTGGCATTTCTAACCTATTTTAGCAATTTTTTTGTGTGATGAGTACATGATATGTAGAAAGATTAGTTTACTGATCAGTCCCAGAAATTCATATATATATGTATATATGTATTTCATCTAAGAAAAAGTGATTTAAAAAAATTGGTATGCAGTGACTTAATTGAAATTCCTTAATGGTTGCCCCCCCCCGCCCCCCAAAAGAGAAAGAAATTCCTTAATGGCAGAGATCCTTTGGTGACTTTGTTCCTCCTGGCTCCCCCTGGCCCTTGGTGCTGAGAAGTGTGCTTACATCCCTGTGTCTGGGACTTCCTGTTGGGTGTGGCCCATGTGGGGCTCGCTCAGTCCTCGAAGGTGTATCTCTCATCCTTCAGGATACCGGGGCGAGTGTCTTTCCACACTCGTTCTCAATTCTCTCTGTGCTTTTTGTTGTCTCCCCCTGTTCTGGGGTGCTGGTCACACATTAGGCTAACTTCCTTAATGGTGTCCCACGTAATGCTTAGGCTTTCTTAGAATTTTTTTTTCTTCTTTCTCTTTCTTGTTTATTCAATGAGTATCGGGAGATGGGTCTTCAATCTCACTAATTCAGTCTTCGATTAACTCAGTTCTCTTCCTTTGCTCTTTCAGTGCATTACTGATTTCTGAAATTTTAATATTAATCTTCCAGATTTCTATGTTCTGTTTTTGCGTGGTTTCTAATTTTTCATTGATTGTATCATTTGGTCTGTTAGTGTTTTCCTGAATTCCCTAACCTTTTGTCGGTGTTTTCTTTGATTTTTATCTGCAGCTTTCTAAATCTCCCTCTTGACAGAGCCCTTGAAAGTACCCAAATTCCATTCTCTGAAATTCCCTAATACCAGGTTGTTCTCAGTCCATTCTTTCTTCAGAAGGTCTCCGTCTCTGTGTTGTAATGACTGTCTGATGTGTGTGCTGACCGAGATGCTGTGTCGGTGGGGGGTGTGCTTCGTTGGTGTTACTGTGTCGTTGAGGGCGCAGGCACTCACCGTCCGCCTCCTGGTTGGTGACAGAGGTTGGAGTTGGTGCACTGTGGTGGTGAGGACAGGCGTGGCTGCTGTCCGTCCAGCATCAGTCGAGTGGCAGAGGAGTGAGTAGCTGCCAGTAGCCAGTGGGTGGGACTTCAGGGGGCACTGGTGTCGCTGGACTGAGTCGGCGTGCTTGCTTGATTCCTTTTGGCGCCACGAGGGGAGTGGGGCAGTGGGAAGAAACAAACACCGCACCCCACAAAACAAACACCGCACCCCACAAAACAAACACCGCACCCCACAAAAGAAGAGGGTGTGTGGGGGAGAATAAGCAAACAGCAAAAAGAAAAGGGGGGGCGGGAGAAAAAGAAAAGAGAAGCATTTAAAGGAAAATAGAGAAATCAGGGGAGGATCCCCCAAGTAACAGAGGCTTGGATGAGAGGAGGAAGGCAAAGAGAGCACAGGAAAGGTGAGAGGGGAAACAGAAAAGGGAGGCGAAGTATAAGAACAGAAAAAGCTAAGCAGAGACAGAAAGGAAAACCAGCGCGGCCCAGGCCCAGAGAGGCCGGAAGGACGGTTCCCATCATTCATTGGTGTGAATTGGGGCACCAGGTCTGGGCTGGCACCTCTGCCTGCCCAGCAGCCCACGGGAGGGAACCCGGGTACAGGATTGCCAGACTCGAAGGTTCCTGGGTCCAGGCGCCTGACGAAGGAGCGCATGCCAGCCAAGTGCTCGTGCCTGGGAGGAGCTCTTCTGGGTCACGGGGCAGGATGCCTGGTTATGGGTGACACGCACTGGTGCCGCCTCACCAGAGGTGGGTACCTCGGACCTCAGCGAGCACAGGTGCTGTGTAGGAAGCACAGGGGCCGCTAGCGACAGATGGGTGAATGTGGGGGCTGGTCCCCAGGAGTGTGTGGGCAGCAAGAGAGATTGTACCTTTCTGGTCACCAGTCCCTGATGTGGGCACTCCTGTTGTCCTGGATGAGGGAACCCGTTCCCAGGTGGCTGGCCTCGTCAGACGCCTCTTGCAGAAGTCCAAAGTGGCTGTGCTGTCAAGGGCAGAGGAGAGCATATCTGTCTCTCCAGTCTCTCTCATTTCTCCCCAGCTGCTGCTCCCTGTGGCCATTTGACTAGCAGAACATACACTGAATGCCAGTTTTGCCTTTTATTCCTCCCCCCTTTTCCCTGAAAGCCAACCTCTTCTGGTTTCCTTGGCCAAATAAAACCAGGTGAGTCTTTTGTAAAGGGAAGGACGGTCCGAAAGCAAAACTTGAAAAGTGGAAGATACCTGGACTCAAGGAGACGCACAGGGAACTCTGGAAATTGGCCCTCGAAACCTGCTAGTGCAGAACTTCCCATTTCTGAATAATAATACTCTGTACCCCACCCCACCCCCAGCCATTGAGAACATTAGGACTGTGGTCCAGAAGGTAGGGTGAAGGGCGGGCATTTGAGGGAGCTACTATTGCAGCCGCCTGGACCCTCCCAGCACCCCCCGGGGGCAGGATCGCCCACTTTGGGAAACCGAGGTCTAGTGATTCTGAGCTGGAAGAGGGGGCTCTCGATGCTATTGGCACAAGGATGCTGATGCTTCCCCCATTGAGAAGAGGTTGGGTCATGGTGTTCATCCTGGTCCCATTACAGGTTCAGAGCCAGTTAAGGAAATGTTGGGTGGTTAGACGGTAACTCCCCTCAGTGGGTGTAGCTACGTTCATCGAGGTTGATGAACATGTTTAAAATACAGCTCCCCGTCTCCTACCGCCTTTTAGTGTTGTGCACTGTTCTGCACCTTGCTCGTTCCACATTTCAACATCTTACAGATGGTTCCACATTTGTACAAATAACCGTGCTTTGTTTAATGTGTTCCTCTAACATGTAGAGGGTAGTCAGCAAAGAATCCATCCCTTCCTCTTGGTTGCTTCATTGTGTTTTTGTTGTTGTTATAAGCCATGTTGCAGTCCATATGAATACTATTGAGTACGTAACTTTGGGGACATGTGCAGAGCAAGGAAGGGTTCCCTGGGTGGAATGCTTAGTCCAGAGCGGGTTTTAATTTTGATGCCTACTGCCAGTGTCCCCTGGGGAAGGCACAGTCAGGCGGGGCCCTGCTCATGCATCTCAAAAGTGTGTTTTAGGGTTCAAGAGAAACCAAACCAAGACACTGATAATTCATATATATTTATATAGATAGATAGAACTCTAACATAAGAAATAAACAGTTAATTCATCTATAAAGCAGTATGAATGGCTCGGGGCAACTCATTTCTGTGAGACTTCTGGCAGTCCTTCAAGTCTTGAGGAGAGCCGGATAGACATCTAGAGCAATTCAGGCTATCCAGCCACAGGCAGCAAATAGTAAGGTAGGTCGCCAACAGTCAGCCAGATGGCAGGGTCTGAAAGCCCCAGCTCAAGAGATGTGTATTCCAGGAGTGTGGCGAAGCAGGGCTCGAAGACATCTCAACTCACAGCAACACAGTCCACGGATTCGGTGTCCCACAGGTTGTATAGCTTGCAAATGGAGGCACAGGACAAGCAAAGCAGCTGGCCACACACTGGTCCAAAGATCCCAGAGAGAGAGAGAGAGAGAGAGAGAGAGACTCGGAGAGCCATTTATCTCTCCATTCTTCAATTAATCTCACCTGAGTTCACTGACCGCGTTGGCACAACAAACCTACCTATCACAACCTGCCTCCTCAAACCGTGACTGCAGGTGTCAGCTGGATGGCAGACAGTAAGCATCAAAAAGTCCAACTGGAGCTTTGTTGTCAAGAGTGACCGTGTGCAGATGTCAGTGGCTCCACTCCCGTGAACAGAGGTGGCAGGAGGGCGGTGACCTTAACTGTCGTTCCCATCTGATCTGTCTTTCCCTTTCCCTTCCCCAAACAGGTAGTTATGCTTGTCCTAGCCTGGAAATTGGATGCACAAAACATGGGCTATTTTACTCTCCAGGAGTGGCTAAAAGGAATGACTTCTCTACAGTAAGTCCTGAGGTGCATTTACGGGGACCCTGCTGCACCCAGCTGGTGGGCTGCCTCCTCGCTGAGAGCGCAGGGAGCCTGGGTTGGGGTGGTGGGAGAAGATCAGGTCATCTGGAAAAATGTCCAAAGGCAGAAGGACGAGTTCCATGTTTCTATGAGAGGGAGGGCGTTGTAGATGGATTTCCGCAATTAAGAACTTCAGAGTATGTACAAGGTGGGGCCGGGGAGCTTCAGGAAGGTTGTGAAAATCGCATGATCTTCTCATTCTGTTTATCCAATGACTCTCTGTAGCCCCCATCTCCATGTGTGTTATTGATCTCATAGTCTCGTAGAATAGCTCTGTCCAATAGATAGATTAACTTTTTCTCACATTTTTGAACCATTTGGGTGATTTTACATTTTCTAGTAGCTATGGTAGTAAAGAAAGAGGTAGGATTAGCCCCTGTAATAAAATTTCATTGACTTGATATAGTCTAAATATATGTTTCTATGTAATCCTGTCAAAATGGAATAAAATATTTCATTCTTTAAGTAAGTGTTCAACATTTGATGTGTTTTATAGTTACAGCCCATCTCAGTTCATATCGCCTCATTTCAAGTGTTGAGCAGTCACTGTCTGCGCCTAACCCAAGCCCACGCTCAAAGGCTGCCCTGATGGCAGGCGGCCTGTAGATTTCCACGGCTGTGAGTCTGCATGGGAGCAGGCTCTTGGGTCAGCTGGCCCACCACGCCCACCTGGCGCCCTGCAGTCGCCGTATTGAACTGCATGTGTCCAGCGGCCAGAGAGCCAAGGTTCACCCATTGGCACCTGGTTTACAACTGGGAAGGAAACGTTGAGTAATGGGTAGCTCATAAGTGAAAATATTTTATATATTCTGCTTTTAAAATTCTGCTTCAATAAAATCCGACCTTTATTGTAACACGATAGTATTACGTTTGCAATGGTTTATGTGTTCACTTTGTGCTTGTGCATGTAGGTGTGTGCACATAAGGGTGTGCACATGTGTGGTTTTTGAGTTTCACCCAAAGAAAATGTAAGTTGTTACCCCAGGCCCAACACGGAAGATGCAGTTAAGCAGGGGTGATTAGTCTCTTTAATTGACACTGGAAGATGTAGCACCAGTTCTAAACAGTGACTTTGATCCTGAATACTTGAAATGACCTCACTTTACTTACTCTACGAATAACAGATTCCACTTTCATTGTCTTAAGTCTGGAGCAGAAATGGCTTTATACATGTGTGTGCCTTGAGTGAAGGCACCGTGTCGTTGATTTAACAATGCTTTGTTTGCATTGTGCTGTAGTGATTTCTCTGTGTGTGTGTGTGTGTGTGTGTGTGTTTTCCATCTGTGCCTCGTAGCTACTTTGCGTGAAAGGCTTTATCCTGCGCATCTTACCACTGAGGAAGCCGATGTTTTATTAGTGGCGAGTCATGACAAGTAAAAGTCAAAACCCACGACTTCGGCGTCCGCAGTCACATCCTTCCTCTGGCTGCTGTCTGGTGGCAAGCGGGTGTGAGGTAAAAGGGAACCCGTTTTTTTACAAATGCGCTTTACCCTTGGCACCCGCTAGACTTCCAGGGTGTCACATCTTTCTAGAATCTCTAGAGGATTGCGTTTGACCTTTGGGAGAGCATCTCTGTTCCTCTCGTTGTTTCCAGGGCTGCTTCTCTCTGTCGGTTTCCAGAAGGCGCCAGCGCTGGCTGCTCTGGTCTCCCTTTCCCCGGTGTGGGTGTAGGTGAGCGAGCACACATCTAAGCAGGCAGTGGCCACTTACTTTTCTCCAGGCACACCTGCACTTCTTTTACACAGTTCTTGATGGTTTTTTTTTTTTTTAAAGCATAGTAAAGGTGCTGAGCCTTGCTGAGGAAATTGTGTTTTGAGGTGAACAGGTAATTTCCTAGAAGTTTGCTGTCTGGCCGGGGCGGGGGCAGGGGGGGGGCGGTGACGGGCGGGTGGAGGAGAGTGTCTGACTCACGGCTGGGAATTCTACTTGCCAAGTACTTGGTGGGACTGGGGTAGCGACAGGTAGAGTCCTGTCAAACGCTGGCTGCTCCTTGGTCGTTATTTCTTGTGCCGTGAGACCCCAAGCTTGTTTTCCTCACCAGTGAGGTGGAGTTAGCCATCCTGAAGAAGCTTCTGTAGTCGGCAGCCGTCCTCCAAGACCCAAGCCTCCCTAGACTCGTCACTGGTTCCAGAAAGCAGGGCAGCAAACCCAGCACTTGAGGTCTGGGGGACGCAGGGGCTGTGACTAAGGTCAAGCCCATGAATAGGCCCTTGGAAAAATTATCCAGATGAGAGATCTAAAGGTCCTAAGACCTTTCTGTTGGTGCTGTGTAAACAAGCTGAAATCAACTCATCTTAAATAAGTACTGTATTTGTATTCCCAGTAAGTGAGAAACCTCAGAATTATTTACAAGGGGACTTTATTTATTTTAAAAATCATTTTATTGGAGGCTCGTGCATTTCTTATCACAGTTCACACATCCATCCACTGTGTCAAGCACATTTGTACATATGTTGCCATCATCATTCTCAAAACATTTTCTTTCTACTTGAGCCTACTAGGGGACTTTAAAAAGTTCATGGAAAAGATCCCATTGTCATATTGAATTTTCCCACCAACTGTGTGAAGGCCTCTTCTACGGGCGCTGAAGAGAAGTAGTCCCTCTTTTTACATTAGCTGCTAATCCTATTCTGGAATTTAATTCCCCACCCCACATTTGTAGTTTCATTAAAACTGTCTGATAAAACGACCTGTACTCAAATTGAAGTTAACCTTATAGGGCAAAATCTGTGTTTATATATACTTAGTCAGAACACTACATTTAAGGGGGAAAAAAATCACGGTGGGAGTGTTGTAGAAATGGAAAATCAGTGTGTATGGGTACCAGAGAGGGATTTGAATGCGTCCTGCTCTTCAACCCCTTCCAGACCTGCCTCCAGACTCTGCAGTGCTGGACTGTGGCTCCCCCCAGACACTGGGGAGCCCGGCTACTTGGTGCCATCTAGGGGGGCTTGTACCCAGTCCTGAACTGTGTCGTAGGGTCTGAGAAGAGATGAGAGAGGCCGTAGGGAACCTTCATGCCAGTCAAAACACAGGACTCCCCGAGTGACGGCTCATTCAATAATTGTTCAACCCTAATGAATGAAGCTATTGGAGGTGTTTGAGGGTTGGAGATAGCTCTGCAGGGAACTGACGATGTAGTGGAGAAGTGACCCTGGGCTGGGAAGGATGGGGGCCTTCCCTGCTGGTGGGCGGCACCCCACATCTCCAGCGCCCCTCCACAGGCAGACAGGAACAACCACCGGCTACTGTCACTGTGTGGAAATCCCATACAGGCCGTTCCATGGGCCTCAAAGGCAGTGAGATGGAACAATTTGATGTAAGATCTCTTAACAGGAAATTGGCTTTGCCTTGTGTTTAGGGGTCTGGTTTTATAACCTCTGGGGACACTTGTGTCCTCATTTCTGTGCTTCTAAATCTGCCCCAGCAGCACTGGTCAGATGACGCCCCGTTTTGTGTGTGTTTTGGGAAATGGTGCTGCGCTCCCCTGTCGCTTGATGGCTTCTGAGGCATTACTGAATGTGGTCCAGAGACACACAGAGGGGAGACTTGTTTTATGATGTGGATGCTTCGTGATAGAACTTGGGTGGTGGCCCAGAACTTGCCACGCCGGCTTCTTGCCAAGCCCTCTGCTAAGTGAGCCCCTCTTCAGGTGTCCTGGGGAAAAGATGAAGTTCTCCACTCCTGTAAAGAGGTACCCCAAGGACACTTCTGTGAGCCACACTACTCAGCGGTGAGATGAGCAGAAGTTCAGGACCAAGGGCCACTAGGTGGCAGACTGGGGCTCTTTCTGGACCTGGTGACTCAGCCTCAGCTTAGTCGGAGGCTCTGTGTGGGAAGTTCCAATTAAAGCAAATGAAAACTGTCCTCAGTGATAGTGCGAGGACTTTGAAGAGTTCGTGGGAAAATGGAAGTCTTAACTAGCGGTGCTTTTCCATAAACTTTTGAACCCAAACTCAGTGCCATGACACCCATTCCACATCATGCCCCCCCCCCCTCCAGGATGGAGCAGAACTGCCCCTGTGGGTGTGCAGGACCAGAAAGCCTGGTTGTCCTCCCCAGGAGCAGCTGGAGGGTGTGGATGACTAGCCTTGTGCCGAGCCCAAGTCACAACTCATTGCACCACCCCACCGGGGATGGGGACTCTTTGTAGCCGCCTGCATATTAGCTGAAACCTTGGTAATCACTTTAATAGACACATGACAGGAAATACTGTACACCTTGTGTGTTTTCTACTTAGAATAACAGAGCAGAGAGTTTTCTACACCCAGAGCAAGTCTCATCACTAGCCATGGTTTGGCCAGGTGGCTGGACGCACTCTGGACTTTCCATTTGGCCTGGCTGCTCTACCCAAAGACTCCTGGCTCCTCATTTTCGTTTAGCTGTGCAGTGGTTCTCTTAATGAATAGTTTCTGCCTCTGTGAAAAGAAACATCTGCAGGATTGGGCTCTCCACACACCTACAGCGAGAAAATCTTTTGTGGCTGTGGTCTTGATCTTTCCTATCCAAGGGAGAAGAGAGAGCAGGGACCAGGTTCCTGGTCCCCCTCCCCTGTGGCTCTCTGCCACCATCAGCCTTCTTATGATGCGCACACAATTAAAAAACCACGCATACCTTAGAGTCCCACTCCGCCACTCATGCCGTCCCCCCGTGGGTGGCCTGTCTGAGCCTCCAGCACCCCTGGTTTGGCTTTGGGCGCTGGGTCTCCAGATGGACTAGGAGTCTCACTTCCCACCTTTCCCTAAGCCCTGCTTCACTGGGAGCTGGGGAGAGAACATTTCAGCATACTCTCGCCCTCTCCCCCCCACTGGGAAGTGCGGTTCCCGTCCTTCCAGGATTCGGTTGTTACAATCACTCACCGTGGACCACAGAGGCCTGGAAAGGCATGTGCCAGCTCCCTCACAGCCTCTCCTTGCACCTGTTTTCCTTTTGGTGGGTTTCAGTCCAGCGACAGCTGTCCTCATTTAGTCCTTTGGGCGAGGTTATGCTCCCTTCTACCACACGGCCTTTGCACTGCCACTGCTTACATCTGCTCCGCCCTTTCCTGTCCCCAGCAGTCCTGTAGTGTATGCCTCTTTTTCAGTTCTCAACTCACCTGGTCCGTCCTTTGAAGAAACCTTTTCCAATTTATCTTTTTAAAGTTGTCCAACATCGGGAAGTACAGAGCATTCTAAATTGTCCGGATCCCATAGAAATTAAATATATACTCACAAATGGCTGCTCATTTCAGGAGAAAGATCACAGGCGCTATATATATGTCGTGAGCTGCGAAACCAAGGACCTTTCACAACTTTTTGCTGAAAAACAAAGTCGGTACACTATATTATGAACCATATTTTAGTTTGTAAAGATGGCAAAATATTTAATTTGCTAATACTTGTGTTATGCATGATCTGTACTCAGTAGGAGGAGAAGTCCTACAATAACAGGAAACATATCCAGCCTCAAAAAGCTTTTGTATTGTTGGTAAAATGACGGCCCGTGGTTCTTAATCGTTTCAAGGGCTAGATATTACAAACAGAAAACTAACATGTAAAGATAATCCATTAGTCTTTGTTTCCTTATGAAAAGTAAGCAGTGTGTCACCCTTAAAGATAGGTTAATATCACTGAGCCCCGGTGGCATAGTGGTTGTGTGTGGGGCTCCACACCACTGGGTTGGCGGTTCAAATCCAGCAGCAGCTCGCCAGGAGCAAGGGCGGGCCTCCTACTACCACCAGGGCAGTGATACCCCCCTCCCAAAAAATAGGTTAGTATCACCCTAACTCCCCAGAGAAAAGGTTGGGCTTCACTTTGGGGCAGGGCAAGTAGGAAAGCGAGGACTTGCTCACAGATGGTAGGGACAGGTCAGAGGGACCTGCTGCTGGCGTGAAGGGTCTGCTGCCCAAGCTGGGGCTGTTAGTACCTCAAGTGGGCAAAGACAGTAATGGGATTTCCTGCTCAGTCGGAGACCCAAAGCCATGCATCCCAAAAATACAGAGGGGGGCTGGGCAGAACCTTGCCGCCGAGTCAGCGTCGAGACGGATGGTGGGATCGGGCCGTTGCCATTCTGCACCGCGCCCAGGTGGGCCATGGGTACCCAGGCGGCCGGGTGTGTGGGGTTAGGCCGAAAAAGCGCTTTCCAAGCAGAGGAGCTGGTGAATCCGGCTCACCACACGCAGGCCGGAGTCGCCAGAGGATTCGGCTGCCTGCGGGGGTGAGCATGGCGATGGAGCCAGGCACCATCCAGTCGGCCCCGACCGGCCAGCCTCAGCGTAACACACACAACTCTGCCCTGTGCCGTCAGAGAAATGATCCGCCCCCGTGTCTCCTGGGAGAGAAGACGACGGTGACGGCGAGCAGCCAGCCTGAGCCATGTGTGGTCCGTGGTTGCATCCTGGAGTGAAGAGGGAGGACTGTCAAAGAACTGTGGGGAGCGTGGGGCAGGGTGGCAGCGGGAGAATGCCCCGGGACTCAGGAGGCGTGGGAGTGGCTTCCTGTCTGCACCTTCAAATGGTTCCGGGAAGGGGTACCTGGTGGTGGGAAGGGGTACCTGGTGGCGGGAAGGGGTACCTGGTGGCGGGAAGGGGTACCTGGTGGTGGGAAGGGGTACCTGGTGGCGGGAAGGGGTACCTGGTGGCGAGGGGCGGCGCCCGCAGAGCCTGTTCAGTGGGCAGGTGTCTGGAGGCTTACGTGCTATCTCCACTCTTACATACATCTGAAAGTATATATCACTATGTGTTTATAGTAAATATATATGAGTTTTTTGCTTAAAGCGCCGAAAACCAGGTTAACATGGAAATGGTCCCAATTTTAATCTCTCCTTTTGTGCTTTTTGCCTTACATGTTACTGCCCCAAGGAAGAAAAAGCTCAGGTTGTAATTTGCCTTTGTTCTGTTTTTCTAGATGTGATACCACAGAAAAGCTCAGAAATACTTTGGATTACTTAAGATCATTATTAAATGAGCCTACAAACTTTAAACTTATTTACAGATATGCGTTTGACTTTGCACGGGTGAGTTCTCTGGAGCCTATCCAGATGCCCCCCCCTCCCCTCCCCCTCCCTCCTCCTCGCACCGTCTTTCGAGCTTGGTTTTTACCTGCCACAGCGAGGAAAGCGAGTCCTCCGTGCCCAGGTGTGAGTTAGAGTGTAGTCCCACATGTGTTCATTTAAAAGAACCCCGATTCTGGGTAACAGTTCAGTTTGGTAGCAAAAAAAAAAAAAAACTGGAGTGGCAGACCTCTGGTAGCTCCTGTGATGGGCTTAGCTTAAACATCCCTTACACCCGGGCATTAACTCCTGCCCTAAACAAATATCTCTGTTATCCTGGGGAAGGTCTTTCCTTCCTGGGGCACACAAAGCAATAAGCCTTGGCCGGCGGCGCTTCCTGCAATAAACCGTACGCATTGAATTTCACCTTGAGTGTGAGTTTGGGCCCCTTTTGGGAAACCATCTGAATTTCAAAGGGAGACCTCACAGCAGTTAATAGTACACGGTCGTATTTTTTCTCGTCATCCCTTGAAATGTGCTTGCGAGTGGTTCCCCAGCGTGGCATGGAGCCGGTCCACAGAGGGGGTGCATTCACAACCAGCCCTGGGCCTCGCAGCTCCCAGCGCACATGCCGCCGCCCTTTGGGCAGGTGCCCTCATTTCATCCACGGCCTTTTCAGCCTGTCTGCGAGTGTCTACAAGTGAGGGGAATGCATTTCTCTGTGGAATGCAGTTTTACATGAGTTCTTTTTTAAGTGGAGGGCGAGGCGACACGTGATTCGGTTCTTTTTGTCTCTTATCCCCAGACTGATCATTTTTATTTTTTATAAATGGAGGAGGACTCCTCACCTGTGGGGACACTGCCTCGCTGGTTTGGCCATTGCTACCGTGGAGAAAATAGCAAGGTGCGGGGGGACCTGCAGGTGTTCGGAGAGCAGAGGTGGGAGGCAGAGGCAGTGGTGCAGTGGGACCCGAAGTGCCTTGGCAGATGCTGTTGGAGTAAAGGCATCATTTCCACGACTAAATGTTACATGGCAGCGCTTTGTCCTAAACCCAGCTGGGGCCATCCGGTGCGAAGGATGTTGGTGTAGAAGCTCTGTACCACTTGTACCAAAAGCATCCGTAATTCCCCGCGGGCCCCCCCCCCCCGGGTCTGGGGGTCCAGAGTTTTCCCAGAGGCCCCCTGCTCCCTCTTGGGTGGGCTTTTCCTCCTCCCTGGCTTTCCATCCATTTGTGCCCGTTCTCGGCCTGTCTCCCAGGGCTCGTTTGCCCTGGCTGAGCACCGGCCCCCTCTCCCATGGTAGCTCTTCTTCCAAGGGCTGCCCCTTCCCAGCCCTCTGGGCCCTCCGCTCTGCCCACCACCGCCCTGGGTGCCTGCCATTGCTGTCAGAGGAGCACGGGGCTCTGCCTGGGTACGGTGCAGCTGCTTCCACTCAAAGGAAGAAAACGAGCCTTGGAAGAACAGACAGATCTGGCCTCGGTTGTTCCTACCCTTGCGTAGTAGATCCAGGGCTTGACCCTAAGTCGTCCAACTCCAGCGAGTCACTCCACCTTCCTCTCCTCCTGCCTTCCGGGCTGTGACGGAACCGAAGTGGCTATGTTTCCCTCGACTGCCGCCGGCTCTCCGTTCCTGCCTGTGGCCTGGCCGGGTCCCTAACTGCAACCCTTTCTCCCTGCCCACAGCTCTCTCCAGAGCCTCCGGGAGTATCCTGTCTGAGAGGGATCTTGTAGTCTTCAGTTAGATAGCGCCGACAGCTTTTCCTCCTTGGCTTTGGCTCTTAGGTACCAGCCCTTCATTATATTAATGGAGGCTCTCCGTCAATATCGACAAGTGAATTACCCTTTTGCCATCATGGATAGCATCCACCATGTGTAATCATTCCATAATTACCAACTTTAGTCCATTCAGCTAAGCATTGTTAATGTAGTTTTTATTTGCATTTAGTTCAAGATATTTTCCACTCGTCTTTGCATTCTCCTTGTATAAAATAAAAATTTCTTGGTTATGATTGAAGAACCTGATGAGGGTAGCTAATGTCACTTTGCTGCACTTGTGGTTTATGTATACATATAGAAATTGTTTTATGTATACATATGCATTTATTTACAATACATAAACCAACAAATGAACCCATTTCAAAACATGTGCTGTTTATTTTCTGAGTATTTACAAATTTGGCAGGTACATCTCTATTATTGACAAGTCATTTAATTCTGTTTTTTTTTTTTTTTTTTTAACACTCCAGTCTTCTTAAGTTCCACAACCTTAGAATAATGGTCTAGCGTGCAGTCTGCGGTGATTCTTGGGTAGCTGTACTTAAGAAGAATGAAACTTCTGCTCCTGTCTACGGGAAGCTTCTCCAGATGTCAGTTAGGTCAGGTTGCTTCTGCGTTTCTTTTTCCTACCTCCTTAAGGACTTTCTGCCCATCACCGAGATCAGCGTCCGACTCTCCACGTGTAATCCTTGTTCCCACAGTGACTTTCAGGCTCTGCTTCGGGTGCGTGGGAGCGCTGATCGTGTCGGTCCACATTTAATCTCGGAAGGCCCGTCTCTATCCCGGTGCCATTGTCCGACAGAGACTAGAGCCGCTTCGCCTTTTCCTTAACGAAAGCCCGCGTGGCCTCTCTTTCCACCGTTTGACTTGTCGCCTATTTATGCCATCATAGTTAGCGTGCTCGTTCGTTCACAGCACAGCGCTGCGTCTTAGAAGGCCTGCTGTCACTGGAGATGCTCAGCCCATGATGCTACAGATCTCTCCAGAGGTAGTTGTCACTGCTTACACAAAATTTTAAAAATCTCAAGGAAATGTAAACATACAGACGAATGTCTTCTCTTTGCCCAGTTATTTTTCATTTTTCAAGACTCTCTGTTTCATTGCCTAGCGTCTCTTTTCCATGTCGTCTCATGTTCTTTGGCTTAAGAAAAATTCCCAGACCATTTTCAACATGCAGATCGATTAGAGATGACTTCTCAATGCTTTTATTCCGCTTTTAATGTCGAAAGCTATTCCTCTGGGCCAGCAAGTATAGTTGGACGGTTCACTTCTTTAGTGTCCTCAGTGATGTCTCCTTGTCGGCTCTGTTGTGTAGTTTTTGACCATAGGTCATATCATACTTTTACCTTTATTTCATTCGTTACAGTGTCTGTTTTCAGAGTGCTTTTATTCCATTTTCCAGCAAGTGGCTTCTGATGTACCTTGATGTAATTCTGCTTATATTTATTTAGCTTGAGGTTTATTGAGCTTTGGGTATTTGTAAGTTCAGAGTTTTTTTTTTTCTTTATTGAATTTGGGGGTTTCTATTCCCCTCCGTTTCTCTTCTGGCACCATAATAGCTGTTCACCAGCTTGAAATGGCCCCACCAGTCACTTGATGCCATGTTAGTTTTTTTTTTGCCCTAGTGTTTTTCTCTGTTTTAATTGCCCCATCACGATTCGTCATCTCAGACTCTCAGGAGCAGTCGCCCCTGTCCAGGCAGGTCACCGTGAGTTGGGATTGACTCAATGGCCGTGGGCTTTGAGGTGTTTGTGTTCAGCAAACCCCACTGTAGGAGTTCTTGCCATCCCCCTTCAGTCTGTTCCCATCTGGATTCATTTCTCACTGGACAGGGTTTCTTCCTTTGCTGCCAGGGCTGCCTTCTCTCATTTCATCCCACTTCTCAGATTCTAGGCTAACTCGGGATTGGCTACTAGTGTTCCAGTTCACAGACACACACATTTATGCAAAACAGCGTGTCTGAACAGGGTTCTGTGGTCTGGGGTGCTGTAGACAGGTTCTCTTGGTCTAGGGCGCTTGCCAAACAGGAACCCATCAAATCCGTGCCATAGAAGGGGCTCTGCTGGGCCGGCCAATTCAAGGCAGAGAAATCCATTCAGAAGGGTATTTGTGAGACTCGTGAGGGTGTGCTCTTGATAGATGCTCTCAAAGAATACAAACAGGGGGCTGAGCCCCGGTGGTGTAGTGGTTGTGCACGGGACTGCGGCCCACTGGGACGGAGGTTCAATTCCAGCAGTGGGGCTGGGCCTCCTACTCCCACCACCGGAGAGCAGTGATGCCCCCCCCCCAAAAAAAAAAGAATACAAACAGGATGATCAAGAGGGCTTTTGATGAAGTTTGACAGAACGTTGAGCACTGCCCTGGTGAAGAAAAGGCCAGAAGATTTGTGTCGAGGTATTTGGTCCATCGCAGCCCACTTGCTCATTCTTCACGGTAACAATGGCTACACGGAATTTGTTGAAAACTGCTCCATCCGTCACACAGCCATATATCGATATGCCCACCCAGAGCTCTGTCCTGCCCTCAAATTCACAGGACAGGCCAAAGGAACAAGGTTTGCGTCCTCAGAGGATGCCCAGTGGCTGTTGTAACGTGGTGCAAGTCAGAACGTGCAGAATTTCTCTTGGACAGCTGCTAGAGAAGTGGAAGCCCACCCTCCAGAAGTATATAGACCTCAGTCAAGGCCATGTCCAGAAACAGTAGCTTCACATTGGGGTATTTTGGTTTCATAAGGATTTTAGTTATTATGTAGCAATTTTCTTTTCTTTTTACTTTACATGCTACACTTTTTTTTTTTTTTACATTTTTTTACATTTTGAAGGAAGTTTCCTGGCAACTCCACACCAAGGAAGTCCATGGTGCCATTTTTCCAACAGCCTTACAGTCGCTTCGAGTCCCAGTTACATTTCGGCAGCTCGGTGTTTTTTTATTGTGAATTAGGTGAGGGATTCAGACCATTGGCTCTGCTCACAGCAGTTGAAGCCATGCATCGAGTCCACCGCCCTCCTACCCCGTGTCCCTCCCCGATGTCGCCTTTCCTTCCTGTGACCCTCAGTCCTCCCATGCACCTAGGTCAATGCTCCTCGACCTTCTTGCTGCATCTTCCCACCCGGACCCTCCATCCCCTCCTTGGGAAACTCCACAGTCTTTTCCCTTTGGTGTGCGAGTCTTGGTTTTCATCCTTACAGTGGTGGTCTCTGACAAGACCTGTCCCTTGGAGATTGGCTGACCTCATGCAGCGTCTGGTTTACCAGGTCCACCGGCATCAGGAGGTGCTGCACGGTGTCATTGTTTTCCCGAGAGGCAGGGTATTCGCTGGTGTTTATGAACCAAGCTCTCTGTAGTCATCGTTCTGCTAACGGGCGTTTGGGCTATGCCACTTGTCGTCAGCAGTGCGAGTGTCTGTCCGTGTGAGTGGCTCTTTGTGTCTCATGTGTTCCTTTCGGGATGACACCTTTTCATCTCTAACTCCTGATACTTACATCCTTCTTGTCCTCTGTCAATTTTGCCGGTGGTTTTCTGATTCTGTTGATTTAAAGTACCAGTTTCTAGTCTGACTTTTTGCTTTCTCTGGCTTTCCAGTTCATTTACTCTTATTTATTTAATTCTTGGTCCAGTTGAATGCCACTCACAGTCCTGCCTTGCTTTTCTCCTCCTTTTTCATGTTTGCATCCATTGCTGTAAGTTGTCCTCTGACAACCCCTGCTCATGGCATTGCCCATCGGACAGCCTGAAATGTCGCGTGCCTAGAAGCCTTGGGAAACCGAAACTCTCCCGTAATTCGCTGGCCTGTGGGGACCTGAAATCAAACCACAGCACCCGAGATCTTTGCCTGGATTTTCTCCTCTCCATCCCCCACTCCTGCCACCACCCACCGTACATGCAGTCTCTCCCTGCCCTTCCCTCAGACCCTCACTGTAAATGACAAAGAACGCAGAGGCCAGGTGAGGGCACGGAGAAGAAGAAGATTTCTGTCGGACCCCAGTTAAGTTACCCTGAAAACTGTGCCCATTTGAACTTGAGTAGTCATCTTTGGTTTTTGCAGCACCACATAGACTTGCTCAGTGGTTGTTTATAAAGTTCATTGTCTCATGATGTTTAATTCTCTTCCTCTTTCTCAAGGAAGTGTAATAGGACACAGTGAGCTGGGACTGCCTGGGTCACACTCCACCCCTGCTGTTCTGACGCTCCAGTGGAGCTCCCCGGCCTCCGTTTCCTTTTTCAGATGTGGCTGTACTAACCCTGCTGCTCAGAGTGGGCCTGTGGGCCGGGCAGGTTCTTTTCCCTCTTGGTTTTTCAAGAACTATGGGGAGTTGAGCTTAATCTATTGAATTGCTTTGAGAACACTGTTTTCTGTCAAGTAAAGTTGGCTGTTGCAACATAGATCCTTTCAGATGGTTTTTCCCAAGGGGATGGTCTTCTGACCTTTTGCTTTTTAATGTTTGGGGGGAGGGGGGATTTTTGGGGTGGTGGTGTTTTGTTTTCAATTTCCCATTCAAAACACCCATTTGTTGCACTTTCAGCTGCCTAGACCGAATCACAAAGTTGAAGATTTGGATTCTTTATTCTTGCCTGCTCTTAATAGCGCTCGCTCGCGCTCTCTCTCTCTCTCTCTCTGTGTGTGTGTGTGTGTGTGTGTGTATGTGTGTGTGTGTTTCCCCTTTGAGTAACCGTATAAGAAAATGTCTGGTTGGATTTTTCTCTTTCTCCAATTTTTGTCAATCCCTCCGAGTGCTGGTAGGCTGCCACCGCCATAGAATCAGTGGTTCAGAGCCCCCAGCAGGTCCTCGGAGCGAGCTGAAGCTGACTGTTCCTGGGCAGAGTTAGGATCACAGGAGCCGGAGGGAGCAGCTCTGCTCTGCCTTACAGGCCTGTGCATCCGAGTCAACTCCACTGCAGTTGGTGTCTGGTCTCACAGTGGATCTATTTTGGCAGTCCTTAATTTAATTTCAGCCTTTCGAATATCACACCCCAGCGGCTGTCTTGGTTGTCACTTATCTGTGTCTCTGAAGCAGGGCTGCTAACAGTTTCTTGAGGCCCCACGAGACTTGAAAATCTTTGGGATATTTCCCCTCAGTTGGAAGAGTTTTTTTCTATACAGCTTCAGTCATTTAAAGTTCCTCTTCACACACAACCCCTGGGAACTAGACAGGTACACATCAGCTGAAACACACCTTGTGTCCGTGTTGGTTAGCGACCAGTTGTTTTGTTTCCATTGTTGTTCCATACATCGTGCTGTCACTTGAGGGAAACGTGTTGACTGTTGGTGTCTTACAGGAAGACCTAACCGGAACAGACCTGCGTAAAGTTCATTTTTATATTAGGATTGGGAATCAGACCTAACTCAAATGGCATTGCTCTTCCTGACGGCCTCCGGCCTTTGTTAGTCTTGAGCTTAGGGAATGCACTTCTGTTGTCTACGAGATCGACCTTCCAAAGTCTCTCGGGCCAGAAGCTTCCAGTTCGGCAGCTGTGTGGCTCTGAGGCTGACCTTGGCCGGGAACTGCCCGCTTTCCCCTGTATTTAAGGAGGAGGATATAGTAAGGTGGGTTCTAGTTTACTTTTTGGGAGATGTGTGCATCTTTGTATTGTAGAACTTGCTCAGGCCCCTCTTGGGAGTGCATAGCCACGGGCTGGGGGACCTGGAGTCCCCACTTCCTTCTCCCTCGATGGCCCATCACAGGCTGTCTCCAGTGCTTTCCTGTGTCAGGGCCCAGGAATCTGTCAGCCTGGCTTTGCTTCTTAGCACTCTTTGAGCAGAGGTCACCTGACTGCCTCCTAGGAGAGGCCGCTCATGTTTAAGTGGGCCCCCCTTTGCCTTTGGGGTCGTTGTCGGGGAGCCCCCTGGAAGTATTTGCGTGGAGACACTGTCGATGTTTCTGATGTTCTTCTGCCTCGCTGCTCCCCGAATCCTAAGTGCTGGTGGCGGGTTTGCACCTTGGTGCCCCGCCTGAGCTGGTTGCGGGTGCACCCGTAATGCCTTCCTCTCATTTGCTAGGGGGCAGCTAGCCGGCACTGTTGGGCTGCTGCGGCCCCCCTGGCAGAGCGCTGCTCAATTCTCTGGCCCCGGGAGCCCTGGGCCTCCCATCCGGGGTAGACTTGGTCACTGCCAACATGTGCATCGATGCCCTGCATGGTCATCGCTTATCAGAGGATGATATCGTGGCCAAAAGCCTGCCGAGGAACTTTGTACCCACTTATCTAGTATATGTCCATTGTGATGGGGTGTAGGCACAGCACCTCTCAAAGCAAGATCTTGGTCTTTGGGGTTCAGTGCATGCTGCCCCATCCTCAGCTGGGGGGGGCTGCCACAGGGTTGGGTAGATACATGGGTGCCGCACCTCTCACTCCACCGGAGCCTTGGTTCCCTCTGGATGGCTCCGCAGCGTGCTGGGCTGTCTGTTGCGTTCCTGAGACAGGAACGGGGTGCGGGGGGTGTAGAGCCTCGTTCGCTTGCACAGCACAAGTCCCGCATAACAGCAGCCCCGGGAGGTGTCACTGGGGGAGCGTGGTCATTCCCAGAGCTGTGCCCTGAGCAGCGCGTGTGCGTGGCGGGGGTGGGGGTGGGGGGTAAGCACAGGGTGATGCTGTGTAAAGAGGCAGCCCCCCCCCCTCCATGAGGATAGAGAACTGTGGCGTTTGTAGCTCCCACGCCTTAGCCCCTGCCACAGTCAGACTCAAGCTCTGTGGTGGAGGCAGTGACGTGGAGAACCTCTGACCTGGGCTGTTCACGAGTTGTCACATTCATGACTGGGACAGAGGACAGACCTGGTCCCCGGCCGCCTTCCCTGCGGCTGAGCTCGTTCACCATTGTGGAGTGAGAGCCTCACATTTGCTGTGTTGTGTTAGTGAGTCCCACACAGTCTGACCAGGCATCGTGGCAGGAACTGGCCTTTGTGTGTAAAGAGCATGTCACTGTGACAGCCCCAGGGCCGCTTGTCATTTTTCAGGACATCTGTGGCTGCGTGGTAGTGGCCCTTGGCCTGTATGTTCTGCCACCACCCACCGGACGGCCCGGCACTCCCCCTGCAGAGCAGGGCTGCCCGTTTTTCCTGTGGCACAGATGGCCCGCCCGTGGAGGGCAGCTTGGGGTGTGGAAGCTGACACTATCCGCGTACAGCTCCTGAAGAAGCCCGTCAGGAGGACAGGCAGGAGAAACAGGCTCCGCAAACACAGTGGGGACAGACTTCATCTTCCCGGGCTCAGGTCTGCCTACTTGCTCTTGGCTGGTGCCTGGGAGATATGGGGGCTTTCCCTGGTCGGCGGGGAAGGGCTGTCAGGTGGGAGATGGCCCGGGTCTCAACACCAAGGTAAGGAGGACCCCAGAGGTGGACCTACCACTCTGCACCCTGGGTGTTGCCGGCCTCCCCTCACCTGCAGAGAGACTCCCCAGGGCGTCTTTCCCCTCTCCCCCCCCCCAGCCTACGTAAGCCTGGTGTGTCTCTGTGGCATTAGGGAAATATTTACTCATGAAATAACATAAGGAAGCAGAACTCCTAAAACGTGCGCACCAAAACCGTTCCACTCCCTTTACTTAGTTAGGGACTTTCGAGTCAACATTTAAGATTTTGATAATTATCATAAAGGATCCACCAAGCAAGTGATCAAATTAGGTCGTTTCTGCACCAGGAAGTAATTGTGGCTACTCTACACATAGCGAATTGACTTGCTTTCGGCTGCTTTTAAAACGAGCCCGCCTCTGTCACCGTGAACGGGTCTCTCTCCACCCGAGTGGTGGGATTTGGCCCTGTGGCCGACTGCTCCCCTCCCCTGCCCTGGCCCTAGTCTCCATCCAGGGTGCTGTGGTGTGTGATAAATGAGCTGTTGACTAATTTGTTGTTGGAATTAAATAATAACGAAATTTGAGTTACTGGACTTTCTTCCTCGGGGGCATGGGCTCATTCTTGTTTTTGTTTATCAAACAGGAAAAGGACCAGCGCAGCCTAGACATAAACACTGCCAAGTGCATGCTGGGACTGTTATTAGGAAAAATCTGGCCCCTTTTTCCAGTTTTTCACCAATTCTTAGAGGTACCAAATTGTTATTTTACGAAATGTATATGTTTACTTGCTTAGAGCTACCAAAGTTGTCACTTTAACCACATTCCTCCCCTGTTGCTTGCTGTGCTTTCTGCCTGTAGGGATTCGTGGCGACGTCACGGCCACCCGCACCGCCCATTGTCTGTGTGTGTCCGTGTGCATCCATGTGTGTCTCATGTTGTATCCGCACATCTCATGTTGTGTTGCGTCACTCCATGTCACACGGCCTCCAAAGCAGCCTCCGCTCTGTCTTCTCCAGCCTCTCCTGCCCTTTCTCATCCCCTTGCTATTTTGCTGTAAACACACTGCTTTTTTTAAACTATAACAACACGTATTTGTGTAGCTTTAAACCGGTTCCTGTTTTTATTAAGTGTAAGTTTTAAGAAACAAAAGCTGCCGTCTCCTGCCTTCTTGGATTATGACAAGGGACTGAGTCTGTAGTCTACTCTGCCATGGACTCGGGCGTAGGAACGACTGAAAGGAGGTTTTGTTCTGCTGTGCCCAGAACGGAACGGTCTCTGTGGGCCGGAACGGACTTGACGGCCCCTCACAACAGTCGCTTCTCATTGACTCTTTAAGACTTTTGGCCCCCAATTTAAATATTTGGCAAAATGGCCTCTGTAGCCTTCAGCCTACCTTTTCTTCCTGTCTGCGTTAGAAGCAAGGCCGTGTGCTAGCCCATCCTGGAGGGGGGGAGGGGGGCTTACGGTAAGCATTGCTGATGGAGAGTTTCCAGCTACTTACTGGTCATTGGCACCCAGTTGGGGGTGGAATGTACTCGATGTTGGAAGGATCGCAGATGTGAGTTGGCCACTTGGGTTGTCATGTATGACATCCTGATCGCCCTCCTGCCCCAAACCCTGTGTCAGAAAACTCCTTTGCTTGAAAGGAAGGCTTATCAGGGTATTGGACCTGTGTGAGATGCTAAAACAAGGCCCCTACCGTGACTCCAGCTTCCCTCTTGAAATAATGCCGTTTGTCAAGGACTGCTACCAGAACCTGCTTTTAACGTGACTGACCGGAACTTCTCAGAAACAGCATAAAAACGAGTTTGGGTTGAACGGCTGACATGCATAACTGGCTGTATCTAAAAGCGAGGCGTGCTTCTCGCTGTGGTGACCTGTGAGGTCAGTCTGCCCAATCTGATCAGGTCTCCACACCGGTCTGGCTCTCAGAGACCTGAGCAGCACTTGACTAGGAAGCAGAGCCACCCTTAGACCGGAAGACCTTGCCGGGTGCCCGTCTGTCTCTCCAGGATTCCAGACGCATCAGCAACGTTTCCGGGGGCCGGATTTTGCTCTTTGTGGCTTAGGAAGCTCCACCTGGGCTCTGTGCTGCGTGCTCCTTCTCTGTCTTTCCAG